>SJYX01002290.1:44550-83452 GCA_006410675.1 Oreotragus oreotragus
ACAGTTTCACCCATATAATTGGTGTGAAGGATGGTTAAAATAATATTAACTCAAATTTTTTAAAATAATCTGATGAGAGAATATATGCACAGACAGTATTTAAATAAATCACTATCCAAATAAATATTCAATTATTTCTTATTGATCAGAACTTTATCTGAAGGTCTGTAAGAGTTATAATGTTCCCATTGATGGCATACAGAAGGCACTTTATTTGTTTTTTTAGAATGTTCAGTACCCAAGGATTGAACCCTGGTCTCCCACACTGCAGACAGATTCTTTACCATCTGAGCTACCAGGAGGCCCTTTTGGGGGATAGTGTAGTCCAAAGAATATGCCTTTTATGTATTAAGATTAAGTGATGTGTATAATTTTAAAACTCCCTTGGGAGTAGGATTCTTTATACCACTTATGTGAATAGACATTTTTAGTGCTTTATTTATAAGATGCCCAATTAAAATCTGATTCCTAATAATTCAGCCCTGACATCAGAACTGGAAGTGCCTGAGTAGTCTATGTACTTGCCATTTAATATTTACCTAAATTAGTAATAGCACTCTGAACTGAGGGCTGTTCACTATCTGACAGTGATTTTTATTACACTCCATATATTACTGCCAGTAAGGCATATATTTTACAAAGTAAAAAAACAAACAAACAAAAAACTCAACTCTGAAGTTCTAAGATAATTACTCTATTAAGTGTTTTAGTTGCTAAACAAGAGACAAAGTTTGTAGCTTAAACTACCACATAATTGCACTCATCTCACACACTAGCAAAGTAATGCTCAAAATTCTCCAAGCCAGGCTTCAACAGTACTTGAACTGAGAATTTCCAGATGTTCAAGCTGGATTTAGAAAAGGGAGAGGAACCAGAGATCAAATTGCCAACATCCGTTGGATCATCAAAAAAGTAAGAAGAGTTCCAGAAAAACATCTACTTCTGCTTTATTGACTATGACAAAGCCTTTGACTGTGTGGATCACAACAAATGATGGAAAATTCTAAAAGAGATGGCAATTCCAGACCACCTTACCTGCTTCCTGAAGAATTTGCATGCAGGTCAAGAAGAAACAGTTAGAAATGGACATGGAACAATGGACTGGCTCCAAATTGGGAAAAGGAGTATGTCAAGGCTGAATACTGTCACCCTGTTTATTTAACCTATGTGCAGAGTACATCATGAGAAATGCCAGGCTGGATAAAGCACAAGCTGAAATCAAGATTGCAAGGAGAAATATCAATAACCGCAGATACACAAATGACACCACCCTTATGGCAAAAAGTGAAAGGGAACTGAAGAGCCTCTTGATGAAAGTGAAAGAAGAGAGTGAAAAAGCTGGCTTAAAACTCACATTCAAAAAAACAAAGATCATGGAATACAGTTCATCACTTCATGGCAAATAGATGAGGAAACAATGGAAACAGTGACAGACTTTATTTTGGGGGCTCCAAAATCACTGCAGATGATGACTGCAGCCATGAAATTAAAAGATGCTTGCTCCTTGGAAGAAAAGCTGTGACCAACCTAGACAGCTTATCAAAAAGCAGAGACATTACTTTACTGACAAAGGTCAATCTAGTCAAAGTTACAGTTTTTTAGTAGTCCTGTATGGATGTGGGAGCAGGACTATAAAGAAAGCTGAGCGCCAAAGAATTGATGCTTTTGAACTGTGGTGTTGGAGAAGACTCTAGAAAGCCCCTTGGACTGCAAGGAGATCCAACCAGTCCATCCTAAAGGAAATCAGTCTTGACTATTCATTAGAAGGACTGAGACTGAAGCTGAATCTCCAATACTTTGGCCACCTGATGTAAAGAACTGACTGATTGGAAAAGACCCTGATGCTGGGAAAGATTGAAGGCAGGAGGAGAAGGGGATGACACAAGATGAGATGCTTGGATGGCATCACTGACTCAATGGACATGAGTTTGAGCAAGCTCTGGAGTTGGTGATAGACAGGGAAGCCTGGTGTGCTGCAGTCCATAGGGTCACAAAGGGTTGGACATGACTGAGCGGCTGGACTGAATTGAACTGAATTATTTCAGACTTCATTTGTCATGTGTTTTACATTTTTCTCTAATACAACCATATGACTTTAATACACTGCCAGTGTGTTGCCACTTTCATGGGTGTGTGCTCTTCCCTGCTCTTCTCCTCTCCCCTCCCTTCCATCCTTCCTCCCTTCTCTTTCTTTTTCCTAACTTTCTTGCCTCCTCCTTTGTTTTGAATCTTAGGCTACACATGTTCCTCAAACAAACATTTACAATATGTTAAACATATAAAATAATAGCAAAAAATGAATAATGAACCTATGAAGATAACATAAGTCAGTATAGACCTAGGAGGGGAAAGGAGAACTTATTTCTTCATTTAACCTGAAATATATGCTCCATTTTTTTTTATGGAGATCAGTGAATCTATTCATATATGACCATATAATGAATCCATCCTCAGGAAGGCAAAAACACTCATTTTTCAGTTTTAAGTATTAACTTGTAGACACCCATATACCACTTATTCAACTGCCAGATATCTATATAGGTTAAGTAAAATTGCTCCTAGCCAAAAAAAAAAAAAAAGATATTACTGGTTTACCATGTGAAGGATATGTTAGGATATCTTTTGAAGCTGTATTGGTAGGGGAATTCTGCTGTCATATTTACTCCGAAAACACTTTCATCTCAGTTTCCAAGATAGTTTCATTTCAGCATGCGTGTGTGTGCATGCTCAGTCGTGTCCAACTCACTAACTATGTGTTTATTCCATTCATTTCATTTTTCAGTACTACATAAACTCAGTAATGGGATATGAAGTTGGTTGTTCACTCCAGTATCCCCAGAGCTTAAAACAGTGCCTAGCACATGGTAGGAACTCTTTCAATATGTATTAGGAGAAACAATTTAATTAATAATATACAGCTAGGATCATACCCCAACTATAAAATAAAGCTCTTCTTATACTGCTTTTGTGGGCACTTTCTGGTAAAAAAAATTATTATTTCTGATGAAAAAAATGAATTATAATGTTAAGGCAATAAAAGAGGGAGGTAGGAAAGGATGAGGAGGCATTTGAAAGTGGTGTCCTGCTGTGCATGATTCCCAGAAGCTACATTTCTGAGACAGTGCAACTGGGGAGTGGTGCTACATTTCCACGGACAACAAATGGCTACAATGCTGAGAACTGCTCCAATTTTCGGGCCCCATAAGGGCTAAACTCAAGTTAGAAATGGAAAATACTGTCAGAATTTTATTTCAGGTAAAAAAGAGCTCCACTTTGCCTACATTTTCTTATGTAACCATAAGATCTGACAGTTATTAGTTAGGTAGAAATTTCTTTTAAACTCCCTCTGATTCACTGCTTTCAATATAACAGGTATGTAATGAAGTATTTTTCCATCATCATCTTATTTAATCCTCTCTGCAACTCAATTATGTAAGCACTTTTATGTCCCCTTGCAGGCAAGGATTTTGAGGCTTAAGAGAGATATGTTATTCAAGTTCTGGAAGTGCCAGGATTTGCACTCTAGAATCTTGCTTTTTTTTTTTTATTACAACAATGGTTCTAATTATTACCATTAACATTGAAATTCTCTATATTGCATTTCTAGTTGAAATTTCTAATATCTGTGTTTTCATGCACACTGAAAAAAGTCATATTTATTTTAACTCCAACTCATACTTGATATATACTTTTGGGGAGAATCTTTTCCCCATATTTTAAAATTTACTTTTTCCAAATATATTTCACTGAAATAAAATACAACTGTATATTCTTTTTTGCAAAGGAAACTGCACGAATGTTTATCCAAAATTCACTAAGAGGTCTTTTGAACCAAACCAAGGTAACAGTCAATAGATTCATAGTTTTGCATTATAGAGAGTGTACTAAATCATTTCTAACAGTTTTTCAGCAATGGACACATTTTCCTAGCATGCTGCATTTACCCTGATTGCATTCTTATGCTGCTTTATGTTAATTATATATCCTCTTCTTTATGCTATGACTGCCTGGTGAACAGAGCTTCCATCTTGCTCCTTGCCACATACTCAGTGAAGAACACCATTCTTGTTGCATAGCATTTGCTGAATATTTACTGATGTAATAAAAATAATTAATGGGCCTCTATGAGTTATTCAGAGAAGTAATTCATTGAAATATAAGGATAACAAGAATTTATATAATTGCTTAATTGTCAAATATCACAATACAAAAAAGAATTGCCAATCTACTACTAACTTGAATTTCCCCAGAAACTGCCATCAGTTTCACTATCCTCCCTTCATTCTTCCCACACTGCACAGCCCAAACTATTGTAAATAAAAGATACTACTGAAAAGCTGGACATGATACATACCATTCATTAGATATAGTCCATATAACTCTGGTTTAGGACTGTCCCTAATTTCATTGCTGTGAAGCTCTATATTTAACACTTCTAGCCCTAATAAACTAAAACAATCAATTAGCCCTTTTGGCACAGCATGGTTTCAACACTCATTCAAAGTCAGAGAATAAAAGCAGAAGCAACCACTTAAGCCAAAAATAAAGAAATGCAATAGTTTTTAAAATAATTTTCAATAATGTAAAATAAACCTTTCAATTACTGAGAATTTCCATTTATTTCATATCCTTTCAACCCATCAAAAGGCAAAGCACAAGCTCTAGAAAATGAGTGAGGTCACCATGTAAAGTGACATGGACTGTTCACATCTCCAGAGGGTACAATTCACATTGACTGCAGTTTCAAAAGCATCCTGGGGCTGTGGAGTGCAGCTGCTCTGATACAGGTGATGGTGGCAGGATCTCTCCTCTCTGTGTAGTTGAAGAGCTTTTCTGAGAAATAGGAGGTGAGGAAGTGAAAATAATTTTTGTTGCTCACTTAATTTGGTACTTGCTTAGTGACAGGCACTATGCTATGCAGACACTCTACATCCCTTACCGTGTATAGTCTTCACTTTTACGGTTGGGATATTGAGTTTTGGAAGGAATAGGTAGAATTGCCATAGCTAGATAAGTAGAAAAATATACGTTAACATACATGATTTGCCTAACTCCATATTCTACAATTCACATAGGTAGTTTTGTAACAGAAAACTTGCATGCCACCCAAGTGAATATGAACTTTGTCTGAAGGTGGTAGGGAGATACAAGAATATTTATTCAGGACCATGACACAATTATATAGATAATTTAGAAAATTAACTGGCCTGAGTGGAAAGGATACTGGGTGGAATTTACTGAAGAGGCCAATGAGACTCAAATTGCCTGTCAGCTATAATGTTCTTTGGGAAGAAAGAAACTACAAGGAATTATTTCTAAAGGCAGTTGATGTGGCTTTCAAAACCAAGTACACCAAGTTAATATCAATAATCAGGAATCACTANATTTACTGAAGAGGCCAATGAGACTCAAATTGCCTGTCAGCTATAATGTTCTTTGGGAAGAAAGAAACTACAAGGAATTATTTCTAAAGGCAGTTGATGTGGCTTTCAAAACCAAGTACACCAAGTTAATATCAATAATCAGGAATCACTGTCTATACTAAAAGACTCCAATAAGAAAATTACTTTTGGCTGAAGATAAAATAATTCAATCAAATATTCTCTACATGGAAAATTCAGGGGTGAGAAGCAGACAGAAAAGCAGAGATATCTAAGTATCTAAGCATTAGAGGGATACTCCAACCAACCCCTAGAACTATTTGAAAACCAGGAAAAATTTCCTCATCCTTATGACTGCTGGCATAAGTCTCTTCTTTCAAGTCTAAAAGATATCAGTGCATATCTTTCTGGCATGCATTATAAGGACTATATTTTAGGAGGTCATAAGGAGAAGAAAAGGAAATACTTAGAAAATCTTTCATAGTGCCTTTTGGTTACCATGTGAGGAATTGGAAACATGCAAATAATCTCCATTCATAGCTAGCTAAACATTTGCAGTATGAGTTGCCCCTTTAGACATAATATTGGAGATTTAAACACAAATGATCTTTCTAGATATTTAATGATGTGATGTCAACTTGGTGTTTATTGTTTTTTCTTGCCTTTGGATCCAGATAAACAAAGAACCAAGCAAGCAAACAAACAAAGAAACACACAAACAAAAAACACTCTTCACATAGTTTCCTATCCATAGAGAGTAAGACTAGCTCTGCATCTTTTGTTAAAGTCATTTCCATATTGGTTGTTTAATATTTTTCCTTTCATTCAGAAACTAGAAACTACTTATTCTGAGCAACCTGTTCATTAAATGGCTTTTTTCTATATTTTTCCCTAATATGCTAGCTGAAACCAAGAGAAAATTGCATATATAATCTTGGATTAACCTTTGCAAGACTGACTTTTCTAGCACTACTGTAACCAGCAGAAATATAAAAGTAAAACATCAGCTACTTCAAAGATCCTGAATAGTTTAATCTTTAAATTACTTCTGTGACCAAGGCTATCTTCTCAAACTCTATAACACTGTTGCCCATATCAGCATAAGGCAAAGTTTACAGAATAACTCTCAGAGCTATGCTTAAACACAAAAGTTTTCTTATGATATCATAATGAAATAATCTCATCTCATCAAGCTGAGGGCTTCATCTCAACAAAATAAGAATAATAAAGCCTATTAAATGGAACAATACTTGGAGGAGAACTTTCAGGAGATAGTGAAGGGCAGGGATGTCTGGTGTGCTGCAGTCTGTGGAGTCACAAAGAGTCGGACACGACGTAGCAGCTGAACGACAACAACAAGTACACACTGACATATTTGCTCCTGTCATTATTGTACATTTAGGATTTCTACTCTGGCTATAATCACTGGATAATAAAATTGTGTTTTAATAATCTGTAGCTTCAACAAATCAAGTTTTGCCCGCGAAACCCATGAATGTATTTAATTACCACTCAAAAATCAGACCAAGGTTACCTAATATAATGGTTTCCTGAAAAATAAAAATAAAAACATAAAATACAATCAAACTTCGATTTGACATGGTGAAGTCAAAATGGTGAAGTCGCTTACTCGTGTCCGACTCTTTGCATCCCCATGGACTGTAACCTACTAGGCTTCTCCATCCATGGGATTCTCCAGGCAAGAATACTGGAGTGGATTGCCATTTCCTTCTCCAGGGGATCTTCCCAACCCAGGGATCAAACCCAGGTCTCCCGCACTGGAGGCAGATGCTTTAACCTCTGAGCCACCAGGGAAGCCTGGTGACATAGTAGACCTATTTTTCACTTGACAATACTGCAATTAGAAAAGCAATAATTTAAAAGATAATTTATCAAACATTTTCTCCACTAAGGTAACAGTGTTTAGCATCAACACACCCTTGTTAGATTATAGGATGGATATATAGATGACTAGATTAGTTTCTCCCTCTTTGAAATTTAAGCTCTCAAAGCATATACTTTCAATAACATGTAGCAAGTACAATACAGGACTAATATTAAAGTGTTCCTTTTCCATGAAAATGTGTATGGTAATTAGGTTCTCCAAAAAGAAAAGAAAATAGTGTCCTGGTATGTAGCATTTACCAATCTCCATAGTATAAGTACTACCCCCATGGCCGATTTCAAGCTGCCAATGTGATGTCACTAAATCTTGAGTGGGGAAGACAGGTGCACAAAACTGAGATCGGATATGTGCTAGCTCCAGCATGTCACTGTCTGTTACGCTCTGATTTTATTTGAAAAACTTAAGTGTTCTGAAATGAAATCAACATTATTGACAATATCAAGTGCAGAATAAATTGACTTTTTCAATGTGGGCAAGTCATTCAACTAATGGATCTCAGTTTCTTACTCCATAATATTCCTCTGGTGTCCTTCTACCATCCTAAAGTGTTGGAAAATTATGAACTGATGATAATGGGAATCTGACATGAATATTATGTAACAATGTGTTAATAGGTTAACACAACAATGGTGGAAGGTTATCACATAATTTATCTTTTCAGATGCCTGTTGACACCATCCAGGACAGCAAATATTTACAGAAGTACAATACTGAGTTTCCACTTTATTTGAAAAATAATATAAATGATAATTGATAATATTGAGCCAAAGGCAATTTAAAAACCACAGATAATACTGTCTTCTAACAGCTTTCTTGCTCTATTAAAATAAAATTAAACATCCTTAATCTGGGTATATCTTTGACTGCCTCCCATCCTCTCCTCTGTCATTCCACTCTAGACACAAAGACCTCTGTACTAACCCTTGAAAGCATTAAGTTTACTTTAGTCTCAAGGTTTTGGACACTTCTTTTTCTACTGGGAACACTTTTCCCCAGATATATAAGCTTCCTATTTCCTTCCAAACTTCAACTCTATGCTCAGATGTCACCCCAACCAAGAGAATCTCTCCAAATACTCCCCCTACTTCCACCACTACCTAGCCTTCCTATCCTGCTGTTCTTCTTCCTAGCACTTATCTCCTCCATGACATACTCTATATGTGTTTGTTCATTGCTGGACTTCTTTGAAAGTTAAGACTCTTGCTTTCTTTTCTATTGTATCTCCAAGACACAGTGCTTAGAATAGTTCTTGGCACTCGGTAACTACTTATTAAATATGCACACACACACACAGATAACTGCACATCCACAAACACACACACACACATCTTTACGGCTTAGCAGCAGCAGCAGCAGCTCCTCAGTTTAGAAGTGGAGCTGCTTCATTAAAAACCCTCATAAGTCATTACTTTGTTGTGTATTCTTTTGATTCTTTCAGTCTTAAACTCTGTCTCACATTCCTTCTGACCTGCTGCCTTGAAATTAACGTCACCATTTTGGTCTAGACTCCCTCTTCTGAGGTTGTTGCTAGGAATGGTGCGTGTCAGTCTCATTGGCCTCCCAAAGAGACAGCAGGCTGTGTCACAAGAATACAGAGACAGTGCCAGGCGGGGTGGCAGTCTCGCACCACTTATGTTTGGCTCCATTAGTGATCAAGTTTCCTTGCTTGCAGAATAAGGTAGCAGTAATTGTGAACTCGACTACCATGCTGGTGCTCACTTCACAGTAAAAGAGTTGTTTATACTCCCAGCCTCCTCCACTTGACCACTTTTTAATTTGCGGCTCGCCAGCTTCTCTTCTGACCCACTACACATAGAAATTTCTTTGCCAATGCCATAAATCATCATTTCGTTGCTAAATCAAATAGTCATTTGATCCTACATTTTCTGACTCCTTGTGACCCCAAGGACTGCAACCCACCAGGCTCCTCCATCCATGGGACTCTCCAGGCAAGAGCACTGGAGTGGCGTGCCATCACCTTCTCCGTTACTTGACTTAGTACCATCATTAATCACAACTGACCATTTCCTCTTTCTTGAATATATTCTTCTGTTGGTTTCTTCAGCACCATAATTTCCTATCACCTTCCTGGACATTCTTCTGTTTTTTCTATGTCCATTTTATAATGTGTGGATTACAAGATTGCACTGGACATTTTTATTCACTCAATCTGGTCACAGAGGTTGAATTAGGGATTCCACATGACCCAAATCAGGTGAAATAGAGCCAAGGAGTTTCTTTCCTAGAACTTCTACTGAAGCCATCAAGGAAAAATTACATACTTTCTACTGTGATTGCTGGTGGTGAGAATGATGTTAAGCAGAGTGTCATTGAATTTCAGAAAAAGAAGCCATCACTGTGGAAAGCAGATAAACAGTAAGTCCTGATTAATTCATTCAAGTCCTAGATCCAAATGGGTTTGAAACCTTAAGAATATTTCTGGATTTTTCCAAAACGTGAGCCAATATATTTCATTGATTGTATGGGTGAGATATTATATCATTTATAAATGAAAGAGTCTTTCATGATAGGATGCTCCCCTCCCACCTACCAACCCATCATCAATGAACTCCAGATTTCATAAATATAATTTTCTATTAGAATTCTCATTTTATATTCACTGAAGATGCCATTTAGATGCCACTGAACATGCCTACTTCTATCCACATAGGAACCCAACCAGCAACTTGACCATGATCTTTCACTTTTCTCCCCTTTATGCATCCCCCCATATCAGGTGGAACAGTGGGAAAGAATCTGCCTGCCAGTGCAGGTGACGTTTGTTCAATCCCTGGGTCAAGAAGATTTCCTAGAGGAGGAAATGGCAGCCCACTCCAGTATTCTTGCCTGGAAAATTCCATGGGCAGAGGAGCCTGGCTGGCTACAGTCCATGGGGTCGCAGAGAGCTGCACACAACTGATCATGCTACGCATATCCAAATCAATCATCCAGTCCTATTAACCTACTTCTAAATTATTCTTTATTTCATCTAATTCTCCTCAGCCTCGCGGCCCCAATATATGGTATACTGCTATCTTTTGGCTGAATTACTTTAGTTTTCCTAACTGATTTTCTTGCCTCCAGTCCATATTTTGCCCTGCAGTCATAGTGATGTGTGTCCAAAATGCAAATAAAATTATAGACTTCAGTTTAAAACTTTATATGGCTCTCTCCTGCCTGCAGAGTACTATGAACCCAAACTGCTCACTGTGGCTCACGTCATCATCTAACCTTGCTTATCTCTGTTCCCGCCACCCACACAATCATCTCACACAGAGAACTGCGCTCAGCCCCGCAGGGCCATGCTCCCTCTCTGGCCTTGTGTGCCATGCTCTTTCCTCTGCTTCGGAGCATTCTTCTCCTCTGCTGCGCCTTGGAGAACTCCATCCATCTGAGGGAAGCTTCCATCAGACACTGTGCTCCTCCAAGACAAGTGCCAGGTCTGAGTTAGATGCCCTGATGTGCGCTCCTTGAGCTACCGGACCACATTCACCTTACCCCTCGCCTGAAAGCAAACCACCTGAGAGTAAAGGTCTCAAACAATGCCTTCGGCAGTGCTGCCTCACAACCACTTGTGTAAACGAGTGAACGAACAGTGATGAAGTAATCACACATACCATAGAACCGACACAGATGAAGTTTTCTGCTTATGTAATTGTATAAGCCTCTCTCCAGGGTATTCTAAGTGGCTCAGCCTGGAATAAAAGTTTAAAAATGGGGTTTTTGGGGAGAGAAACTTCAGATCTTACTTGCCACCTTTCTTTCTCCCCAAACTCACTTGATTGGTGTTACACTTAAAATTACGCAAAGGTTTATATCAGGGGAAAAGAGGGCATGCCCTTATCTTTCCAAATCCATTTTCTTATCAAAACATAGACCTTTTGACCCCAGTTTACATATTCATTTTTAAGCTTAAAATAATAAAATGACACAAGAGATAGGTTGACAGTTCATGAAGGAAATTATGGAACTCTGTGATAACTGATTGTATTACAGAAAACATCACAGCTAAGAGGCTGCCATAACAAATTCGATGCCTCCAGCAAGACATGCCTGAGGGTGGGTGAAAGTCACTAAGTTGTGTCCAACTCTTTGCGATCCCATGGACAAATACAGTCCATGGAATTCTCCAGGCCAGAACACTGGAGTGGGTAACTTTTCCCTTCCCCAAGGGATCTTTCCAATCTAGGATCGAACCTAGATCTCCCACATTTGCAGGCGGATTCTTTACCAGCTGAGACACAAGGGAAACCCTTGAGGGTGGGTGGGAGGACACAAAACAAAAGAAATAAAGAACGTTCTGAAGAGAATTCAGTTCTCATGCCCCTAACCTTCCTGACCTCTCCTCACCACACACAAACACACAGCTTGTCTCTCAGCTAGTACTTGTTAGATACCAAGTATGAATTCAGACTTCACTGATTTGAGTTTCTTGACACCTAAAGAAACAACCATTTGAATGTTATAAACCTATCAAAGAAATTTCCTGTTCCTTATTCCTAATTTCTTATTGAGGAAAATAAAACACCGAAGTCCCCTGGACAGCAAGGAGATAAAAGCAGTCAATCTTAAAAGAAATCAACCCTGAATATTCATGGGAAGCACTGATGCTGAAGCTGAAGCTCCAGTACTTTGGCCACCTGATGCGAAGAGCTGACCCTTTGGAAAAGACCCTGATGCTGGGAAAGATTGAAGGCAGGAGGAGAAAGGGGAAACAGAGGATGAGATGGTTGGGTGACATCATCCACTCAATGGACAGGAGTTTGAACAGACTCTGGGAGATAGTGAAAGACAGCAAAGCCTGGCATGCTACAGTGCATGAGGGTACTAAGAGTAGCCTCTGAACAACAGCAGCAAAGCACCAAACATGGGAACAGAAAATTCAACAGAAAGCTAACAAGATACAAACGTTCCCAGCTGGTTTCCTTGAATCTATTTTCTTCTCCTCCAATCTGATCATCACAAAGTTGTCAGAATACTGTAGGAATTCAAAACTGAGCAACTCTTCAAATGTCTCATTACCTTTGGGTTAAAGTCCCTAATCCACAATGTGCCTCTTATTCTCACCACAGGCTGGTCTGTAGACTGCCCTTCACTTCCTTGTGTTCTTCTCTGTCCCAAGACATTTGCACACACTGTGCTTTCTGCCTGAAACATTTTGATACTGAAACCACTGACCTCAGACTGGGACTTGAACCTGTGTGACTGGGACTCAAACCTGGCCAAAACATTACCTTTGGGTTAAAGTCCCTAATCCACAATGTGCCTCTTATTCTCACCACAGGCTGGTCTGTAGACTGCCCTTCACTTCCTTGTGTTCTTCTCTGTCCCAAGACATTTGCACACACTGTGCTTTCTGCCTGAAACATTTTGATACTGAAACCACTGACCTCAGACTGGGACTTGAACCCATGTGACTGGGACTCAAACCTGGCCAAACCCAGTTTGGGACTCGAACCCACATGGCCAGGATTCAAACCTGGCCAAAACCCTGTTTGGGACTTGAACCCGCATGGCTGGGACTCAAACTCAGCCAAAACTCAGTCTGGGACTCTAACCCAGAATCTTTTAATTAGAATCACTCACCTGGTGTCTGGACTTACTAAGGTTCAGTGCAGGAGGAATTCAGCAAAAGGCAAAGTGATAGGCAAGAAGTAGATTTATTAATATAGGATGCTTGTAAGAGATGCAAGTGGGCAGGTGAGGGAGCTCTGCCCTGAGGATTGAGTGGGCTACAATTTATTATGAAAAACAGGGGGTGGGGTGGGGAGAAGACCACCTTCTGCAGACGTTCACTTTTACCAGCTTCTCCTTCATATTAGGCAGGAAAGTATCTGACCCTAGGAGGTCAAACTAGGATTATTGTATTAGTAGAAGGGTGGTAACATTCCTTCCATCTAGTGGCCTAGGGCGTATCTTGTGGTTTTGTTTATGGCTTTATAATTTAGCGAGCCTGTTTCATTGAATAATGTTCCAATAGCTTTCTTGAGCTATCATTAACTTACCAGGGCCACCCAAAGTTTCCTAGGCTTCCTTCTCTGTCTACAGTCTCCTACCGGGACTTCTACAACTTCTTGTATAACTATCCTATTCTATCCCTATCAATACTCTTCTACTTGCTTGATTAAATATTACCCACCTATCAATTCAAATATCTCTTTCTCAAAGAAGTCTTCTCTGAGTTAGCAGAGTGGCTTGAGTCACTCTTACTTTTGACATCTCCTTCAAAAGTAATGACCTTGACCCTTATTGGAATTGCTTATAATCCTTATCAAATTCCCAACTAGATTATAAACTCCATGAACACAAAGACTATGTCTGGTCATTTCCTTTGAAGCTCTGTTTCTTCTCAGTTATCTAACAACTACTGGTGGTTTATAAATGTTTGTTGAATGAATAAGTGTGAATTTGGGGGAAAGAGATTAATATGTAATTCACATCTCAAGGAAAGTCTCTCAGTAAAGCTTTGTTGTCAGTTGTTTGACATGAACCAGCTCTTAATCAGGACCAATTTCTTAGGATGTGTTCCACAGCATCTTGTCTCAGTTCAGGTCAGTCGCTCAGTTGCGTCTGACTGCGACCCCATGATCCGCAGCATGCCAGGCCTCCCTGTCCATCACCAACTCCCAGAGTCCACCCAAGTCCATGTTCATTGAGTCAGGTGATACCATCCAACCATCTCATCATCTGTCATCCCCTTCTCCTCCTGCCCTCAGTCTTTCCCAGCATCAGGGACTTTTCAAATGAGTCAGCTCTTCACATCAGGTGGACCAAGTATTGGAGTTTCAGCTTCAACATCAATCCTTCCAATGAACACCCAGGATTGATTTCCTTTAGGATGAACTGGCTGGGTCTCCTTGCAGTCCAAGGGACTCTCAAGAGTCTTCACCAACACCACAGTTCAAAGGCATCAATGGCTCACTAAAAAAGTTGCTTGAATTTTAACAGCTTTTCCTCCATGTTAGTAAATATCCCTCAGCTACTAAAATGTATCCATGGACAACTTTGAGATCATGTAAAATTGCTAATCTTGGATGCTGAAAATCTTTTATAATTGTGGTCTTTTAGCCCAGCTCAGAGCTGTGCCAGTCCTATGTTGTACTGGCATTTTGTACCACAATTAAAAATCTTCCTGTTAATTTCCTGCCCCATTTTTTTCTGCAATATATCTAGTTTCCTAAAGCATGGAGCCTCAAATAAAGGCTTCATTGGTTAGTTGGAAACTCCTCACCAGAGCACTCTAGAGAAGAATCTTATTTCTGCATGTGGATAGCCCTTAGTCAGCTGTCCCCTGCCTGCTACACATTCTCTTCTCTTCTAGGAAAAAATCAAGTTTCTTAAGAAGTTACAGATTCTGTAACTGATTACAGAATTAATTGATTAATTGATTAAACCCCCAATTTCCAGAAAACTTCCTATATTGTGTAAAAAGTTAAATAGTTACATAAGATTTATAAAGAAGTCATTCAGTCATGTCTGACTCTTTGCCACCCCATGGACTGTGGCCTACCAGGCTACTTTGTCCATGGGATTTTCCAGGAGAGAGTACTGGAGTGGGTTGCCATTTCCTTCTCCAGGGTATCTTCGCAACACAGGGATTGAACCTGAGTCTCTCACATTGTTAGCAGACACTTTTACCGTCTGAGCCACCAGGAAAGTCAGTTTAACTGTTATTTCCTATAGCTTAACTGTTTTCTCTAAGATATTTTTTCAGATTTATCTTCCTACCTCTCCTTTGAATTTTGTATTTTTACTCCTTAATTTTTAATTTTCAAGATGAGCTTTTCCCCCCGAATCTTTCTTACTGCTTCCTGCTCTTATAATGCAGTTCAATTTCTCTTTGATTAAAATTTTACAAAAAGTTTTCTCCTGCTCCTTTCACTATCTGCTTCGGGGTTTTCTTTCTTTTCTTTTCTTTTTTTTTATTGTTCATTTTAATTTCTGCCTTTCGTGTTAGAGTATTTTTCTCTCCAGTTTGGTGATTATTGGCTGCCAAGTTATCTTTAAAGAGCCTAAAATGCTGATGGAATATTCAGTATAAGAAGATAGGCTTTTCAACTTCTGGGCTTCACCACCATGTGATATGTCTGGGTTGTTTCACTGGTGAAGCAGTGCTGAATATGGTTAACATCTGCAGATTCTTCTTTTTTTTTTAAGACCAATCAGTTTTCCATAGAAAAATCAAGGGAATGAGACTGGCTACCAGCTACTCATTCATAACTAAATGAGTCAAGGAAGTCCATGTATATATATGACCTTTTACTTTGCTCCTGAATATTTCTTGTGATGCCCTTGCCTTCATCTGTGTGTAGTGTCCCTCATTTTCAACCTTTCTAGAAAATAAAATCTAATCTGCGGGGGAATGTGGAGGGGTGGAGGGGTGAGTGTGGCTGGGGGGTGGATTTCCTGACTGTGAGGAGCATGAGAATGGATCGAGGGTTTGAATTACTGTTTATACAGATTTTTAAATAACCTTCCACTTGCAAGCCCCAGCTGTGCCCTACCCCACTTCAAGGTAGCTGGCGTTTCCTATCTCTGAGCTTTGTTGGACTTCTGTGTTGCACCTAGTTTGCTTCAGAGATTCCCACCCTTCTGAATGAAGCTTCTGGTCTTTTAGGTCAGTCATACCTTATTTAATTGAGCTTAAGCTTCAGCAAGGCTCCCCTGGTAGCTCATCTGGTAAAGAATCTGCCGGCAATGCAGGAGAGCCTCCCCTGGAGAAGGACTAGGCTTCCCGCTCCAGTATTCATGGGCTTCCCTAGTGGCTCAGATGGTAAAAAATCCACCTGCAATGCAGGAGACCTGGGTTGGATCCCTGGGTTTGGAAGATCCCTTGGAGGAGGGGATGGCAACCCACTCTGGTATTCTTNACTAGGCTTCCCGCTCCAGTATTCATGGGCTTCCCTAGTGGCTCAGATGGTAAAAAATCCACCTGCAATGCAGGAGACCTGGGTTGGATCCCTGGGTTTGGAAGATCCCTTGGAGGAGGGGATGGCAACCCACTCTGGTATTCTTACCTGGAGAATCCGCATGGACAGAGGTGCCTGGTGGGCTGCAGTCCATGGAGTCACAAAGAGTCTGACATGACTGAGCAACTAAGCACTCACACACACGCTTCTAAAACATACTTATCACCTTTCTCCTATGTATATTTTCCTTGTTGGTTTATAACATTTTTGAAATCCCTTTATGGTCATTTTAGTATGATTTTAAGAGAAAATACTGGAGTTTATGGTCAATTCACCATATTTAAACAGAACTTTGTAATTCTTTTTTTATTGAGACACTGACATTTACTATTATATTAGTTTCAGGTGTATGACACAATGATTTGATCTTTGTATGTATTGCAAATGATCACTACAATTAGTTAATGTCCACCACAAGACATAGTTATAATTTTTCCTTATGATGAGAACTTATAAGATTTATTCACTTAACAACTATCACATATACATCACAGTATTATTAACTATAGTCAGCAGGTAAAAAGATGAAAAAGCAAACCATAAGACATTTGCAAACAACATATCTGACGCAGCACTCATATCCAGAATGTATTAAAAACTCTCAAACTCAGCAATAAAAAGCAAACAGTCCAATTAGAACATGTACTAAACACATTAAGAGACGTTTCACCAAAGAAGATATATATCAAGAGATGGTGAGTAAGCACACAAAAATGTTCACCATATCTCTGACCGTCATCATGGTAATGCAAAAGAATACAATCAGATACCATCACACATTTATGAAAAAGGTGACAATAGCAAGTGTGGTGGAGATGCAGAGAAACCTAATCTCTCATACATTGCTAGTATAAACACCAAATGTTACAATCACTCTGGAAACTGGTTTTGCAGTTTCCATTTAAAAACTAAACATACGGTAATGATTTGGCTCAGCAATCGCACTACTGAGAATTTTACCTGAGAAATGAAAACTTATGTTCACATAAAAACCTGTACACAGTTGTTGATAGCAACTTTATATGCAGTAGTCAAAAACTGGAAATAACCAAAATGTCCTGCAATTGGTGACTGGCTAAACAAACTGCAGTATATTCATACTGTGGAACAGTACTCAGCAGTAAAAATAGGCAATCTCTTGATACATACAATAACTTGGATTGATCTCAAAGACATTATACCTAACGGTAAAAGTCAGTCTCGAAAAGGCACATACTATATGATTTCAGCTATATAACTCTCTTGAGTTTCAGTTCAGTTCAGTTCAGTTCAGTTGCTTAGTCATGTCTGACTCTTTGCGAACCCACGAGCTACAGCATGCCAGGTTGGACAGCTCCCTGTCCAACACCAACTCCCAGAGCCTACTCAAATTCATGTCCATAGAGTCGGTGATGCCATGCAACCGTCTCATCCTCTGTCGTTCTGTTCTTCTCCTGCCCTCAATCTCTGGGACTACCAGATGACCTGACCTGCCTCTTGAGGTAGGTCAATCTCCTTGCCCTTTGAAACTCTGCATTCAAACATGTATATCTGTCCTTTTCTCCTTTGCTTTCCACTTCTCTTCTTTTCACAGCTATTTGTAAGGCCTCCTCAGACAGCCGTTTTGCTTTTTTTGCATTTCTTTTTCCTGGGGATGGTCTTGATCCCTGTCTCCTAAACAGTGTCACGAACCTCATCAGGCACTCTGTCTATCAGATCTATTCCCTTAAATCTATTTCTCACTTCCACTGTATAATCATAAGGGATTTGATTTAGGTTATACCTAAATGGTCTAGTGGTTTTCCCCACTTTCTTCAATTTAAGTCTAAATTTGGCAATAAGGATCTCATGATCTGAGCCACAGTCAGCTCCTGGTCTTGTTTTGCTGACTGTATAGAACCTCTCCATAATCAATCTGATTTTAGTGTTGGCCATTTGGTGATGTCCATGTGTAGAGTCTTCTCTTGAAGACCAACCATCCAACCATCTCATCCTATGTTGTCCCCTTCTCCTCCTGCCTTCAATCTTTCCAAGCATCAGGGTCTTTTCAAATGAGTCAGTTCTTTGCAGCAGGTAGCCAAGTATTGGTGTGTCAACTTCAGCATCAGTCCTTCCAAAGATTATTCAGGACTGATTTCCTTCAGGATTGACTGGTTTGATCTCCCTGTTGTCCCAGGGACTCTAAAGAGTCTTCTCCAACACCACAGTTCAAAAGCATCAATTCTTCGGCACTCAGCTTTCTTCACAGTAACTCTCACATCCATACATGACCACTGGAAAAACAATAGCCTTGACTAGACAGACCTCTGTTGACAAAGTAATGTCTCTGCTTTTGAATATGCTGTCTAGGTTTGTCATAACTTTCCTTCCAAGGAGTAAGTGTCTTTTAATTTCATGGCTGCAATCACCATCTGCAGTGATTTTTGTAGCCGGAAACAAAAGTCTGTCACTGTTTCCATTGTTTCCCCATCTGTTTGCCATGAAATGATGGGACTGGATGCCATGATCTTTGTTTTTTGAATGTTGAGTTTTAAACCAGCTATTTCACTCTCTTTTTTCACCTTCATTAAGAGGCTTTTTAGTTCCTCTCCACTTTCTGCCATAAGGGTGGTGTCATCTGCATATCTGAGGTTATTGATATTTCTCCTGGCAATCTTAGTTCCAGCTTGTGCTTCACTTAGTCCAGCATGTCTCATGATGTACTCTGCATGCTAGTTAAAAAAAGCAGGGTGCCAATATACAGCTTGACGTACTCCTTTCCCCGTTTGGAACCAGTCTGTTTTTCCATGTCTGGGTCTGTTTCTTCTTGACCTGCATACAGATTTCTCAGGAGGCAGATCAGGTGGTCTGGTATTCCCATCTCTTGAAGAATTTTCCGCAGTGTCTTGTGACCACACAGTCAGAGGCTTTGGCATAGTCAATAAAGCAGAAGTAGATATTTTTCTGGAATTTTCATGGCTTTTCAATGATCCAACAGATGTTGACAATTTGATCTCTGGTTCCTCTGTCTTTTCTAAATCCAGCTTGAACATTGGAATTTCATAGTTCATGTACTGTTGAAGCCTGGCTTGGAGAATTTTGAGCATTACTTTGCTAGTGTGTGAGATGAGTGCTATTGTGCAGTAGTTTGAATATTCTTTGGTGTTGTCTTTCTTTGGGACTGAAAAGAAAACTGACTTTTTCCAGTCCTGTGGCCACTGCTGAGTTTTCCAGATTTTCTGGCATATTGAGTGCAGCACTTTCACAGCATCATCTTTTCAGATTTGAAATAGCTCAATTGGAATTCCATCACCTCCACTAGCTTTGTTCATAGTGATGCTTCCTAAAGGCCACTGACTTTGTATTCCAGGATGTCAGGCTCTGGGTGACTGATCACACCATTGGGGTTATCTGGGTCATTACAGTCTTTTTTGTATAGTTCTTCTGTGTATTCTTGTCACTTCTTCTTAATATCTTCTGCTTCTGTTAGGTCCATACAATTTCTGTCTTTTATCTGGCCCATCTTTGCATGAAATGATCCCTTGGTATCTCTAATTTTCTTGAAGAGATCTTTGTATGCATACAAAGTCACTCAGTCAGGTCCAACTCTTTGTGACCCCATGGACCATAGCCTGCCAGGCTCCTCTGTCCATGGTATTCTTCAGGCAAGAATACTGGAGTGGGTTGCTATGCTCTCCTCCAGGGAACAGATCTCTCATTCTTTCCATTCTATTGTTTTCTTCCATTTCTTTACATTGATCAATGAGGAAAGCTTTCTCATCTCCCCTTGCTATTCTTTGGAATAGCATTCCAAAGAATAGAACTCTGCATTCAAATGGGTATATCTTTCCTTTTCTCCTTTGCCTTTCCTTTCCCTTCTTTTCTCAGCTATTTGTAAGTCCTCCTCAGACAACCACTTTGCCTTTTTGCATTTCTTTTTCTTGAGGACAGTCTTGATCACTGCATCCTGTACAAAGTCACAAACCTCCATCCATAGTTCTTCAGGCACTCTATCAGATCTAATCCCTTGAATCTGTTTGTCACTTCTAATGTATAATCATAAAGGATTTGATATAGGTCATACCTGAAAGGTCTAGTGGTTTTCCCTACTTACTTCAACTTAAGTCTGAATTTGGCAATAAGGACTTCATGATCTGAGCCACAGTTAGCTCCTGGTCTTATTTTTGCTGACTCTATAGAGCTTCTCCTTCTTTGGCTGCAAAAAATATAATCAATCTGATTTCAGTCTTGACCATCTGGGACGAAAGTTAGAAAGACGGTAAGTATGACTCTAAAGAAGTAATATAAGTGAGATATTCATGGGATAAAATGGTTTTTATTTTTATTTCAATGATGGTTAAATGAATCCAATATGCAATTACAGCAAACAAACAAAACACAATACACATGTTGTATCAGTGTCAATGTTTTTGATATTGTACTTTGATTATGTAAGATATAACCACAAAAATGTTCAAGCTGGTTTTAGAAAAGGCAGGGGAACCAGAGATCAAATTGCCAACATCTGCTGGATCATGGAAAAAGCAAGAGAGTTCCAGAAAAACATCTGTTTCTGCTTTATTGACTATGCCAAAGCCTTTGAAATGAGATGGCTGGATGGCATCACGGACTCGATGGACATGAGTCTGAGTGAACTCCCGGAGATAGTGATGAACAGGGAAGCATGGTGTGCTGCGATTCACAGGGTTGCAGAGTCGGACACGACTGAGCGACTGAACTGAACTGAACCACGAAAAACTGGGTAAAAGATACCTTAGTCCTCTATGTCCTATCTTTGTAGCTTCATGTGAATTGATAATTATTTCAAAATAAAATGTTAAAAAGCACTATATAAAAGCGGAGAGGAGGGGATAGGATGAACTTTGTTGTTCAGTTGTGAAGTCATGTCTGACATTTTGCAACTGTGTGGACTACAGCATGCCAGGCTCCTCTGTGCTCCACTATTCTCCCAGAGTTTGCTCAAAGTCATGTCCTTTGAGTTGGTGATACTATCTAACCATCTCATTCTCTGCTGCCTCCTTCACATGGGTGAAATCAACTTGTCATATATTAATCATTACTGATGCAGAGTGATGGGTATGAGGACATTTATTATAATTATTCTGATTTGTATATACTTAGTAGAAAACAAAATCAGGGACCATGTCATGTTTATTTGTGTTCAATATATAAACATTAGATCCCCAGCGTTTAGCTAATCACTGATGCTTAAAACTATTTGCTAAATAACAAATGTCAAGGAAGTCAACCTCTTAGTCTTGGATTCCTCCTTTACAACATGAACAGCATAGTATTTACCTCTCAATGCCATTGTGTGAGTAAAAGGCCAATAAATATGAGTATTTCACCAGTAAAAGTAGTGAATAAAGCATCAGTGAGTCGTGGGGCCACTTCAAGCTACCTAAGCTATATGTATTCCAAGTTGATGAAGGAGATGAGAGAGAATAAAAAATAGAAAACTGTTTGAAAATATAATAGCATTTATATTCTATGAAAAACATCATGAAGTGAAGTGAAAGTCTCAGTCATGTCCGACTCTGCTGTATAATCCATGGAATTCTCCAGGCCAGAAAACTGGTCCTTTTCCTCTTCCAGGGGATCTTCCCAACCCAAGGATCAAACCCATGTCTCCCACATTGCAGATGGATTCTTTACCAGCTGAGTCACAAGGGAAGCCCAAGAATACTGGAGTGGGTAGCCTGTCCTTTCTCCAGTGGATCTTCCTGACCCAGGAATTGAACCATGGTCCCCTGCATTGCAGCAGAAAACATCATATTTGTATGAAAAACATTGTCCAAAAATGTTTGAAAATATAATTTTATAAATTTGTTGAAAACTATCAATCTACATTTCAAACAAGCTCAATAAACCTGAAGACAAGTAACATGAAGCAAACTACAGCAAGATGTGTATAAATCAAATATCTCAAAACCACTGTAAAAGATCAAATATTAAAAGCAGCCAGAAAAAAAGTGGCACATTGCATACAGGGGAACAAAAATAAGACTAATAGCATTATCAGAAACAATGCAAGCAATAAGACAAGACAAAATGGATATGCTATAACTTAAAGTGTATAAAATATACTTTAACAAATATAATCTAGCAATAATTGAAGAAAAATACAACATGAGCAAGTAGGTTTTCTCTCACTAATGCACTGTTGACATTTGTGGAGACATTTGTACAGTAGTCAATGTAATACACCTACTAACAGGTTTTAAAGCAAAAAATGATATAATTATCAGCATGCTACTGCTGCTGCTGCTGCTAAGTTGCATCAGTCATGTCGGACTCTGTGCGACCCCATAGACGGCAGCCCACCGGGCTCCCCCATCCCTTGGATTCTCCAGGCGAGAATACACGAGTGGGTTGCCATTTCCTTCTCCAATACGTGAAAGTGAAAAGTGAAAGTGAAGTCGCTCAGTTGTGTCCTACTCTTCGTAACCCCATGGACTGCAGCCCACCAGGCTTCTCTGCCTATGGGATTTTCCAGGCAAGAGTACTGGAGTGTTGCCATTGCCTTCTCCAAAATTATCAGCATAGATACAGAAAAAGCATTTGACAAAATTCAACATCAATTTCTGATAGAAAACTCTTAGTAGGCAAGCAGTTGGATAGAAGATTGTCCATATGACAAAGAGTATCTGCGAGAAACCCACAACCTGTACCTAATGATGACATGCGGAGTATTTTCTCCCTAGTTTGGGAAGAACCAAATATGTTCCCACCTCCACTTCTTTCCTACATTTCACTGGAAGACCAAGCCAGAAGAATAACTACAATCCCCCCAAAACATCCGTATAAACTGGACTAGAGGAATAAAACTGGCCTTACCTGCTTACGGCATGATTTTGAAGAAAATGCCATGTATTCTACAAAAAAAAAAGGAAAAATGTATAAGTGAATTTAGCAAGATTGCATATTCAAAGCAATTATACAAAATCAATTTTGTTTCTATTTGTTAGCAAGGCATAACTAAAATATGACATTTAAAAATCGATACCAGTTAAATAACATAAAAATGTGAAATACTCATGGACGTATTTAACAAACTGTTTTCAAAGTTTATAGACAAAAAACTATGAAATACTACTGGAGTTAATTAAAGAAGATCCAAATACATGACATATATTGAGCTTTTTAGAAGAGCTTTTACTATTAAGACTTCAAATTTTTCCCATTATGGCCTCTGGTGTCAATGTTACTCTAGTCAAAAACCCATTGGGTTTTTTTTGTTTGTTTGTTTGTTTTTAAGAATTTGACAGTTATTCTTAAATCCACATGAAATTCTACATACATAGAATAGCCAAGGTGATTCATGATGAAAAGATGATCATTGATGAAAAGGAAAAATTAAAAGCCTATACCACTCGATTTCATGGTTTACCATGAAACTTTACTAATTGAAACGATGTAGTACTAGCATTAGGATTAATGTACAGATCAGTGGAATAGAAGAGAGAGCAAGAATTTCATCAAAGGAGATAGAGTAATTCAATGGGCAAAGGATGGTCTTTTCAACAAATAGTGCCTGAATAATTGGCTTCTGGTATTGCTCAGTGGGTGAAGAATCCACCTGCCAATGCAGTAGATATAGGAGAAGCAGGTTTGATCCCCGGGTCAGGAAGTTTCCCTGGAGGGGGAAATGGTAACCCACTCCAGTATTCTTGCCTGGAAAATCCCATAAACAGAGGAGCCTGGTAGACTACAGTCCAAAGGGTTGCAAAGAGTTGGACATGACTGAGCAACTAAGCACATGCAAATAAGAACTTTGGCCTTTATCTTATATATACAAATTATTCTGAAAGGATCATAGGCCTAAACAAAAATAAAATATAAAAATTCTGGAAAAAAAGGAGGAGAAAATCTTTGTGCCCTTAGGTTAAACAACAACAAAAGTTAGATATGTCACAAAATGCACGGACCATGCAGGAAAAAGATGGTTAAATTAGACTTCATTAAATTAAAACTCTGCTTTTCTACAGACACTATTTAAAAACTGAAAAGGTATGGCAAAGTTTGGGGAAAATATATGTGAAATACATATCTTTGAAAGCATTCATATCCTGACAATAAAAAGAAACAACTATAACTCATAACTGGGGCTTCCCAGGTGACAAAATGGTAAAGAGTCCACCTGGCAATGCAGGAGACACAAGGGATACAAGTTCAAACCCTGGGTCAGGAAGATCCCCTGAAGGAGGAAATGGCAATCCACTTCAATATTCTTGGAAAATTCCATGGATAGAGGTTCCTGGAGGGTGACAGTCCATGGGATCGCAAAGAGTTGGACAGGAATGAGCACACACACATGCTAAGACATAGCTCAATAATTAGAAGACAAAAGTCTGGGGAAAAAAAAAACCCACAAAGATTTTAACAGGCATTTCACAAAGAAAGACATAAATGACACACAAGCACAGAAAAAATATTCAACATAATTAGTCATCAGGAAAATGAAATATAACTAAACTTCTACTAGAATGGCTAAAATTAAAAGGATGTGCTGTGTGCTTAGTTGCTCAATTGTGTCTGACTCTTTGTGACCCCATAGACTGTAGCCTGCCAAGCTCCTTTGTCCATGGGGATTCTCCAGGCAAGAATACTGGAGTGGGTTGCCATGCCCTCCTCAAGGGGATCTTCCCGACCCAGGGATTGAACCCAGGTCTCCTATATTGCAGGCAGACCCTTTACCATCTGAGCCACTATGGAAGCCCCACATACACATATAATTTATACCTTTGGTAGTAGATATAGGGTGGATGAAGTTGAAAAAAGACTAAAGGAACAACTATATTTCAATTAAAAAATAAATTAAAACAAATATACACTGGTAATAAGGGAAAAGAAAAAAAAAGCTGAAGGTATTAAGAAGTCAAGATGATCCTAGTAATCCTGAAGAAAGGCATCTTGTAGACAGAATGGGCGTAAAGAACATGAAACAAACGTTGGCGATGTTGAACATGAAATCGCTATTAGAGGTGTTTCAGAATTAGGACTACTCCATGTAGTTTGCTAGCTCCTTTCTTTCTCTTTTTCTTTTGGTGAAAATAAGAAATCCCTCACCTTGTCTCAACACATTTGATTATGTATGTAGCAGCAGTTGCAAGGAATGGACAAGGAAAAAGGAGCTGTGGATATACATGGGCCTAGCATAGCTATCTTAACTGGGGGCAGTGGCAGGTTAAGATTGGGCAAAATCACCCATAAATTCTTTTTACTTTATGTCCGTTTTCCCAATTCCCCACCCCAGGAAGTTCTGACACAGTTTATGTGGAGGGAGGTTGATATATATGTGGAGGGAGGTTGAAAACCTCCATATATAATTCTGATTCAACCTCACTTTCTAACAACTTCAGGTTTCCTCTCCAAAATTTGAGTTGAGAACCACTGATTTAAAATTTGCCTAGAGTCTGTTACCCAGAGTGAAGTAAGTCAGAAAGAGAAAAACAAATATCATATATTAACACATATATATGGAATCTAGAAAGAGAACACTGATGAACCTATTTGCAGGGCAGCAATGGAGATGTACATATAAACAGACTTGTGGACACAGTGGAGGAAGGAGAAAGGGGAACAAACTGAGAGAGTATCATGGAAACATGTACATTACCATATGTAAAATAGATAGCAGTAGGAATTTTATGTATGACTCAAGAGGCTCAAACCAGGACTCTGAAACAATCTAGAGGGGTGGGATGGGATGGGAGGTGAGAAGGAGTTTCAAGAGGGAGGGGACATAGGTATACCTGTGGCTGACTGATGTTGATGTATGGCAGAAACGAATGCAATATTGTAAAGCAATTATCCTCCAACTAAAAATAAATAAATTTAAAGTTTTAAAACTTCTGGTAAGACATGCCCAGGGAAGAAATCAGTTTTTAGATATGCTAAGTTTGCAGAGGTTGCAAAGAATTCCAGGTGGTATGTGTGACAAAAAATTGAGATGGAAATAATTGGTTAGAGCTGAAGACGTTAAATTGAAAGTTTTCAGGATGGAGATGATATTTTAAGCCATAGATGTTGAAAAGATCATCAAAGGGAGAGAGCAGGGAAAAGAGAAACCTGAGGATTGAATTCAGTAAATTATCCACAATCAAAAGGGCAAGAGGACAAAAGAAGACTCAGCAAAGGAAACCAAGTAACAGTGATAATATAAGCAGGGGAGACTCAGAGAGGTGTGATAACATATGTAGTCAAAGATCGGAGCTAAAATATAAGCCAGAGAAGATAAGAGTCTCTTGTACTTGCGTGATTTACCTGAAAAGAATTCCTCTAACCATCTCTTCTATGTTAAAGTTAAAGGTTAAAGATATGTAATGGCTTTTAAAGACTACATATATTATCTGGATAGAGTCAAGTGGGTAATGGAGAAGAAGAATTATGGCATTTTAAAAGATTTAAACTGAGATATTTATGCATTCAATCTCATGTATGTAATCCATTTGCAGAACATGACTGATCACTTTTCTTTCAAAGAGAGAAAGAGTAAAACCCTGTCAGTTACATGTTCAAATGTCTCAATTTGAACTTCATTTTAACTGTAAAATGCTGTTATGTCATCTCTAAACCAGTTTATAAAGGATTACTTTGACATAATTATATTGCAGCTTCTATCAATCATATCTTTTGCAATTTGAAGCTTAAAGTATCTTCAGTAGCCTCTGCAGCTAAATTGACTTAAATAAAAGCCATACTATCAAAAGTAAAGAAACTAGAAACCTTTTTAACTGTACGTATATATGTGGAGTCAAAAGGGTCCCAGTCATAATTCTTAGTCAAATATATCAGTCTCAAACGATCTACATGGAGTCATTAAAGGCAGTAACAAATCAGTTTTGTCCAAGAAAGTTTATGTAAAGTCTATACAATGCCAAGCCCTCTACTTGATTTAAAACATAGTCTCTTTCTTTAAGTAGTTCACAAACTAGTTGTTGCTCAGTCATTTCCCATTCTTTGCGACCCTGTGGACTGCAGCACGCAAGGCTTCCCTGTCCTTCACCATCTCCCGGAGCTTGCTTACACTCATGTCCATTGAATTGGTGATGCCATCCAATCATCTCATCCTCTGCCATCCCCTTCTCTTGCCTTCACAAACTAGTGAAGGAAGCAAATAATGCCTCACCAATTTCATCACTTGAAAGTTACTTATCTGTTTTTATACTTATTTAGTTTTGTAAATTTCAAGCAATACATTTGTAATTTTAACTTTTTAAGTGTCTCTAATTTAATATGGTGAAAATTGGAAGAAACAATCACAAAAAAGAAAAATGCATTGGCAACAACAAAAATAAGTATAGAGGAAATGTAAATAAACTTTCAAATGCTTTTTTTTTTTTCTTTAAGTTGGTATAATTTATACTACTTCATTTAAGCCTTCATAAGAAGGCTTAAAACTGTACTAAGACTTTTGGGATAGACTATTTTTCTTAAAATATTTTTCACATTACATTTGTATCAGTCTAAGTTATGCTGCACTATTAAAATCTTAATGCCATTACACATTAAATTTTATTTCCTGTTGATATTACAAGTCCAACATGGGTCATTAGAGTGCTGTTGATTACAGTCACTCAAGAACCCAAGCTAATGGAGATTCCTTTTCTATTTTAATTTTATTTTTCCAGCTTTATTGAGATATACTTGATGCTAGATGAATATCATCTTAAGGTATACATCTATGTCTTAATGTGTATATCATGGTGATCTGAAATACGTGTGAATTGTGAAAGGATTCCCACCATCTAATAACACATTCATCATCTCACAAATTCATCTTTTTTTTTTCCAGTGATAACATTTAATTTCTGTTCTCTTGAAAAAAAAAACAGAGAAAGTGTTCATCATTCAGTCATGTCTGACTCTTTGTGACCCTATGGTCTGTGTGTAGCCTGCCAGGCTCCTCTGTCCATGGAATTCTGTAGGCAAACATTCTGGAATGGATAGCTATTCCCTCCTCTCAATTATACAATGTCATATTATTAACTATAGTCATCATATTATTCATTAGATCCTCAAACCTTGTTCATCTTATATTTGAGTGTTTATACCCTTTGACTTTGCTGTTCAGTTGCTTAGTTGTGTCTGATTCAGAACCAATGGACTGCAGCATGCCAGGCTTCCCTGTCCTTCACTATCTTCTGAAGTTTGCTCAAATTCATGTCCATTGATTTGATGATGCCATCCAGCCATCTCATCCTCTGCCACCCCCTTCTCTTCCTACCCTCAATCTTTCCCACCATTAGAGTCTTTTCCAATGAGTTGGCTCTTCACATCATCTGGCCAAAGTATTAGAGCTTCAGCTTCAGCTTCAATTCTTCCAATGAATATTCAGGGTTGATTTCCTTTAGGACTGACTGGTTTGATCTCCTTTCTGTCTAAGGGACTCTCAAGAGTCTTCTCCAGCACCAGAGTTTGAAAGCATCAATTCTTTGGCACTCAGCCTTCTTTATGATCCAATTCTCACATCCATACATGACTACTGAAAAACTCATAGCTTTTATTATATGAACCTTTGTTGAAAAATTGATCTCTCTGTTTTTTAATATGCTGTCTAGGTTTTTCATAGCTTGTCTTCCAAGGAGCAAGTGTCTTTTAATTCCATGGCTGCAGTCACCATCTACAGTGATTTTGGAGCCCCCCCAAAATAAAATCAGTCACTGTTTTCATTGTTTCCCCATCTATTTGCCATGAAGTGATGGGACCAGATGCCGTGATCTTAATTTTCTGAATGTTGAGTTTTAAGTCAGTTTTTTCACTCTCCTCTTCCACCTTCATCAAGAGGCTCTTCAGTTCCTCTTCACTTTCTGCTATTAGGGTGGTGTCCTCTGCATACCTGAGGTTATTGATATTTCTCCCAGCAGTCTTGATTCCAGCTTGTATTTACCCCATACCTAGTCACTTTTCTTTTCTTTGTTTCTAAGAGTTTGACCTTAAAAAAAAATTCACATATTACTGATATGTAGTATTGAAGTCTCCTTGCTGACATGTTTGCAAAGTTGACCAAATGCAGAGAAAAGGGAATGTAGTAAATTGAATGCTAACTCCTAAAGCCTTTATCATTCACATTTATGGGGTCCAGTCTAGTCACATGGCCATGACTATCAAAGGAAATGACAATTGCAATCTTGCTATGTTCCTGGAATGAGTGAAAAATCAGAATCTACATGAAGAGCATTATTGGCTTCCAAGACACTTTTCTCTTCTTCAGAAACTGACATTATGTGTGTATTGAAAGTGAAAGTGAAGTTGCTCAGTCGTGTCCGACTCTTTGTGACCCCATGGACTGTAGCCTACCAGGCTCCTCTGTCCATGGGATTTTCCAGGCAATAGTACTGGAGTGGATTGCCACTTCCTTCTCCAGGGGATCTTCCCAACCCAGGGACTGAACCCGGGTCTCCCGCATTGTAGACAGACGCTTTACCATCTGAGCCAGCAGGGAAGTCCTTAGGTCTTCCCAATTATCTTGCCTGAAATCCTGCATGCCTAGTTCTTCCACTTCATTTGAGGATAGCTTCTCAAACATAGTCTCCATATTTTTGACTTTTTCAGTTGCATTTATTCCATTTAGGAGGGTTGTTTCTAGAATGTTTTTCATCATTATGATGCTTTTACTTGTCTTCTTCTAATGCCTGAGTTTTATAAGGTGCTTTACCTTCTTTTCCATGCTCTATGGAGTGCTTCTTTGTACACTTATATAACTGTTTTGAACTTTTCAATATTTTTTCTTAAAATCATTCTCTACAATTTTACCACATAGAATTATGTGATTTAACTCTTTTTGTGTTTTTCAGCTCTCTTTTCCTCATGTTTCTTTTTCTTGCTTGCTTCCAGTCTATCTTTCCCCTATTAATTTTTCAGGCTTAGGTCCTATGATAATTTCTTTTCTGAATATTACTGAGCTTTGAGTGGTGGTAAGTACCTGCTGATGAACAGTTTGGGGACTTATTTCAAACACAGCTCTCTCCAAGTTATTTTCTTTACCCAAGGAATAAATGTCTCCTTAGCTTGCAAAGTGTAGAAACTTTACTCAATAGTCTTTTTAAAAGTTTTTTAATCTTCTTTTCCATTGACTTATCCCTCCCTTTTGGAAGAGAAACTAACAGTAGAAATGACATAAGCACCACTACAAATTTTCCTTAAGTGTTCCCTGTTTCACAGTTCTGAAAATTGGTCTAAATCACAGTTCAAAATCGGTCTAACATGGCATTCTAATAAAAAATATTATTGTATATGCCCATTGAAAAGTTAAAGTTGAAAGTTAAGTCGCTGAGTCATGTCCAACTCTTTGTGACCCCGTGGACTGTAGCCCAACAGGCTCCTCCATCCAAGGGATTCTCCAGGCAAGAATACTGGAGTGGGTTGCCATTATGTAACAAATTGGGGGGTGGTTTATTTCTGACTCAAAATCCAAAACAAAGTATGTTGGAACTAAGCATGTTCTCTTCTCTCAGTCTGGGTGTGATCCATAATGTGTCTGAGAAGTCACAGGAATCTCTTCATCTTAATGAATATTTTATACTTACTTGTCTTTTTTTTTTTTTGCTATTTTTGATGGAATTTGAGGTTGAAGGGTAGAGTAAACATGTCAAACATGTCTTTAATACATTGCCTTACTTAGACTTTTTAAAATAAATATTTATATGTTGTGTTCCTATTGAACATTGACCTCTTTAAAGTTATTCCTCATCTTTTTATCTCTAGCACTGAACATAGTGGGTCCTCAACAGATGTTTTTGAATTGAGGTAGAGAGGGTTATATTTTTCAAATATTTTATTGCTTATAAGAGGGAACCAAATAAATATGGAGATATAGCATGTGTTAAGAGACCATCACAACTGTAAAATCATACCGAAACACTTTGTGTTGGTTTTGGAATAGGATCATCATTTTTGCACAGGAAGCCATCAGATTTATGTTTCAGTTCAATTCCCAATGTGTATAATGAATTGCTTTCACTTCTGGTAGGCAAATAGGGGAAAAATAAAGCATTCAGAGGTATCCTATTTGTTTCAATGTTTTAGGAAAAGCCTATTACTTCAAGTCAATAGCTCCAGGAATTCTATTCAACATGTGTATGTATACCACAGTCTTCAATATTTTTAGTGAGTGTTGACCAACTTGCATTTACTGGTAGTTCAGACACACTGATGGCCAAACATGGAAGACATTGTTGGGTTTCTATTTTGTTTGGTATGATGGTCAATGTTCTCCACAGAAATTGAACCAATAGGATGTGTGTAGATAGATCGATGCTAGATAGATAGATATTTTAAGGAATTGGCTCACGTGATTTGTAGGAGTAGGTAATTCTGAAATCTATAGGCAGACCCAGGTGGTGCTTACCTGCCAATGAACTCACCTGCCAATGCAGGAGACATAAGAGATGTGGGTTCGATCCCTGGATTAGGAAGATCCCCTGGAGGAGGGCATGACAACCCATTTCAGTATTCTTTCCTGGAGAATCCCATGGACGGAGGAGCCTGGTAAGCTATACAGTCCATGCAGTCACAACCATATGGAGGACAATCTGCTTTAGTCAAAGTCTACTATTTTAAATATTAATCAAAGCTAAAAAATACCTTCACAGCAATATCTAGACTGATGTTTAACAAAAACTTATTACCATGACCTAGCTAAGTCAATACATTAAATTAACCAACTCACCTGCCATGCTTAGAAGAATTACAAATTAGCATCAGTTGACCTGGCTTTCAGTTCAAGTGTTATTGTGCCACATTAAGTGGCCAGGAGGCTGCTGTGCTGTTTTATATGACACAGAGTATCCCCAAGGGAGTGATGCAAAAGTTGAAATCTCAAGCAGTAGTCTTTGTTGTGGTATCCAGATTTATTTGGCTTATTAAATATGTTATTGTAAAAAGTTCTTGATAGCTTAAAGCATCCAAAAAGTAGCACATTTATAGAAAATGGCAGCATCATTATTGAAGCTGAGCTTCCATCTTCCCTACTCTCCCACTTCGCATGACTGATAATTTGGAACTCACTCTTGTATATGTTTTGGCTAAATTTTGAGATTTATAATGTTTTATAATCAACCTACAAAACGAGTCCCAATTTCACATGAGCTGAATGAGGACTAAAAATCAAGCAACAAATATTAGGATTATCCTTCCATTACACTCCCTTTGAAAAACGACTCCTTGCTGCCATATGAAGGATTCTCTAGGCTTTAATACTGAGCAGAGATTTAAAAGGATTAACATGAACCACCTTCCAGTAAACACACAGAAAGCATTTTAACATCTAGTATTTCATCTTTATTTGAGTACTTTCAAGCTGTAATGTTCTGGTCACGTAGAAAGACTGGCTGGTATTGTCCTTTACTATTTGTGCTAAATTATTCACAGTCCCCCACTGACCTTTTTGCAGCACGTTTTTCAGATCTTTTGTCTCAGTCACTGTTTTCTGTCTTGTTGACATGAGTCAGTCAGATTTATGGTGCTCTGTGCAGGGGTTCCCACATGGATGTCATTATTACTAATGCTTCTTTCTTTAGCAACCTGTGTTTATAACTTCACCATTTAGTTGCTTTGCCCAACTCTTTTGAATTCCTAGGACTTACACTTCACAGGAATAGCACTTCTTATTGCCAAGGTACTTTGTAAAACACTTGGCTCTATTTTCATGTATGACTATTTTTAGAGCAAACAGTGGAATTTGACAGACCTGTGCTTTGATTGTTTATTTTTACCTGGACATTTATTTGGAGGATGTTCGTTCTCTTTGGACTTCCACAGATCCCCCACTTATTCATTCAGCATCTCTAGTGCACCAAATATGGACACGACCAGCCTGCTCACAGATGAACGTTCACACTGTCTGATCAAGAAAATAGCAGCAGTGTAGGTCTGTTAGTATATGATCTGCTTTCTAGTGTTCTCTATGTGTAATACTATCCTTGCCCTCCAACAAAAACTGTTTCTCGTTATAATTTTCAAAAGGGTGGTGATGATAAGCATAGGCAAATGCCAGATGATTTGGTAGCCTTTAAGATAAAACACTATAATGACAAATACTGAGGGTTATGCCATAGCACAGCAGGAATAGAAAGTTTCTGAGACAGCAAGATTAGAGGGGTGGTGAAAACCTGCTTGCTCCGTTGACCTGTCTCCATGATTAAAGCACTTAAATTCATATAACACTGCAGGTAAGCTGACATCTTAAAAATATACATTTAGAAACTAGAATGGATAATGGTATCACCATGAATACATGGACTTTTATGCCATGACTTCATGAAGCTTTTCATGATGCCTCTAGGTGATATATCACTTACTACTTAAAAGTGTTTGAGTTGTGTGCTCTAATCATTTTACAGAACTTATTACATACGTTAAGGTTTTATCTTTATCTGTATTCAATTCAGTTCAGTTGCTCGTTCATATCCGACTCTTTGTGATCCCATGGACTGCAGCATACCAGGCTCCCCTGTCCATCACCAGTACAATTTTATCTGTATTATGCCTGTCTTATTCAGTTTGACTGTAAGATCTTTCAGGATGAAGTGAAGGGGGTTTGTGAAGTTTTCTTTAATTTTCCACAGTAAATAGCAAGGATTGTGTATATTATGGATGCTTAAAAAGCTGATAAATAAATGAAAAAAAGAAATGACTGTATTAAAATTGATGACCCTATCAGCTGAGCTTGGGAAAGCATACCAGGTAAGCATAATATGATGGTGAAAAAAGGTATAGGTTGCTGCTACAAAAGTTAGTTTCCAAGCAAAGTGATAAAAATAATTGCTTGAGGTGAAACTTTCAGAATGACAGAGAGAGAACCTTGGTAAACTGCCTCCAGAAGAACAAAGAAAATACTAGCAAAAATTATCTACATCATCCATTACAGAACCCTAGAAATTAACCAAAGGCATAGTTCAAAGTAGAAAATGTTTATTTAAGAAAAGCTGCTAGGTAAAGAAAATGAAAACATCATCTTAAAAAGATATATGCATCCCCACGTTCATTGCAGTGCCATATACAATAGCCAAGATATGGAAACAGTCTAAGTGTACATCGGTGGATGAATGGATAAAAAAATATGGCATATATTTGTGTTTATGTATATTTCAGACTTTAAAGAAAGAAATATTGCCTTTATGATAACATAAATAGATTCTGAGAGAATCACACTAAGTGAAATAAGTCAGACAGAGAAAAATAAATATCATATAATCTCAGCTTTATATAAGTGGAATCTAAAAAACCAAAATCACAAAGACCCCCAAGCTTATAGATACATAGAACAGATGATGATCACCAGGGGAAAAGTGTCTGAGGTAGGGTATGAAATGGGTGAAGTGGGTCAAAAGGTACAAAATTTCCATTATCAAAATAAGTCACAGGGCTATAATGGACAGTGTGGTGACTATAGTTCAGTTCAGTTGCTCAGTCATGTTCGACTCTGCAACCCCATGGACTACAGCACAGCAGGCTTCCCTGTCCATCACCAACTCCCAGAGCTGTCACAAACTCATGTCATTGAGTTGGCGATGCCATCCAACCATCTCATCCTCTGTCGTCCCCTTCTTCTGCCTTCAATCTTTCCCAGAATCAGGGTCTTTTCTAATGAGGCAGTTTGCATCAAGTGGCTAGAGTATTGGAGCTTCAGCTTCAACATCAGTCTTTCCAATGAATATTCAGGACTGATTTTGATGAGAGTTAATCACACTGTATGTTTGAACGTTGCTAAGAGAGTAAATCTTAAAAGTTCTTATCACAAGAAAGTTTAAATTCAACTGTATATGGTGACAGATGTTAACTAGACTTACTGTGGTGATCATTTCTCAATATATACTGAATCATCGTGTTGTACACTGAAAAAAATATAATGTTACAGGTCAATTTTACCTCAATAAAAATTTTTTTGGAAAAACTCAAGGAGCTGAATATTAAATACCTGTGCATTTTACTGTGTATATATTTGAGGGTATATATATATATATATATATATAGTGTTGAAATAAATAGAGCTACTTTAGTAGCTAAAGTTTTAGTAGCTGAAGCAGGATCTGTGTCATTTTGAGTATACTCCTGTCTGTACCCCCCTTTCCACGGCATGGCAGGTGCAGCAACTACCCGTCTCACAGCCACTGAAGGGGACTAAACTCCTTTTGGAGCTCTGCAAAAACCTCATTCCCCAGAGTGTTGTCTTTATTTGACCAGACTTGGAGCTTTCTGAAAAAGTCCCATTCTCAGGACCTTGTTGCTATTAAACTTGACTTGGAGTTCAGCTTGGCAGAGAAGCCCTACATTCAAGCATTATCCAAAAAAAGTACATTTAGCTACAGTAATCATCATTACAGCTGTCGAAGGCAGAAAGAGGTACCAGTTGGGACAAATGAGAAGCTGCCAAAAATTTTGACAGGAAGATTTAGGGAATGATTCAACCTTAAAGGGTTGGAGTGCAGTTCAATTTAGTTGTTCAGTCATGTCTGACTCTTTCTGACCCCATGGACTGCAGCACACCAGGCTTCCCTGTCCGTCACCAACTCCCAGAGATTGCTCAAACTTGTACATCGAGTCAGTAATGCCATCCAACTGTCTCATATTCTGTTGTCCCTTCTCCTCCTGCCTTCAGTCTTTCCCAGCATCAGTGTTTGTCCAGTGAGTCAGTTCTTCGCATCAGGCGGCCAAAGTATTGGAGCTTCAGCTTCAGCATCAGTCCTTCCAATGAATATTCAGGACTGATTTCCTTTAGGATTGATTGGTTGGATCTCCTTGCAGTCCAAAGGACTCTCAAGAGTCTTCTCCAACACCACAGTTGAAAAGCATCAGTTCTTCGGCGCTCAGCTTTCTTTATGGTCCAGCTCTCACATCCATACATCACTACTGGAAAAACCATAGCTTTGACTAGACAGGCCTTTGTCAGCAAAGTAATGTCTCTGCTTTTTAGTATGCTGTCTAGGTTGGTCATAGCTTTTCTTCCAAGGAGCAAGCATCTTTTAATTTCATGGCTGCAATCACCATCTGCAGTGATTTTGGAGGGTTGGAGAAGCCCCAAATATTGCTAAGGATCCATACACATGTGTAGGTTGTGCACATGTGCAGAAAAACTGGAGAAAGACCCAGTTGCTCACTCATATCCATCTGGCCTTGGTGCCCTTAGCAAGCAAGAATGAAGGTGAAAGTGGATGTGTAAACTGCCTGCAGGAGGTTTGCCTCTATGTGCACACAGATCCCCTTGGAAAGGGCAGAAGATTTGTTGGCTGATGGAAAACTTGTGACCAACCAATGACTGACTAGTAAGCTATGCTGACCCAGGGGTAAACCCAACAAATCCAGGCTTAAAAATACAAACAACAAAAAGAAAGTAAAAAAGCAAAGATTCAGTGGCCACACACTGCAGAGAATACTCTTGAATTAGCCATGAAAAGTCACCAAACAACAGCAGCAGCAGCAACAGCACATAAAAGAGTAAAAACAAAATTGTAGAAAGCAGTGTCTGACTCCAGAGTTGCTACATTGTACAGTTGGTCCTTATTATTCCCAGATTCCATATTTGTTGCCTACTCACTGAAATTGATTTATGACACCAAAATACTCATGGTGTTTTAGTCATTCACATGGATGTTTAGTGTGAATGCACAGAGTATTCAAAAACTGAGTATACAGAGTAGCAAAAATTTAAAGTCACCTGATACAGATGTTCAGGTGAGGTCAAACAAGGTGGTTCTCTGCCTTCTTGTTTTAGCTCTCATCAGAGGTGACCACAAGATGAAGACAGTAGTGGAGCAACCTCAGGCAAATTAGTAACATTTCTAAATATTATTTTCTCTTTGTAAAATAAAACAGTCTACCAGGATGTGATGCTTTCAGGATTTAAGATTGTAATTTATATGATATATATGTGCACCAGTTCAGTATTTATTAATTCAGGTTTGCAGTGGCTTTATAGAGCATAACCACCATGAACAAAAATCATCCACTCTATTATCTAAATTTTCTGGTTTTGAACAACAAATTAAGAGACATGCAGATAAAGAGGAAAGTTTAGTCAATATACAGAAAAATGAAAGTAATCAGTAGAAATTGTTTTTGAGGCAACTTAAATGTTTCACTAAATGAAACCATGTTTTAAGAATTAAAGAAAATAAAAAACTGTGGAGATGCAGGTTTGATCCCTAGGTCTGAAAGATCCCTTGGAGAAGAATATGGCAACCCACTCCAGTATTCTTGCCTGGAAGATCCCATGGACAGAGGAGCTTGGTGGGCTACAGTCCAAAGGGTTGCAAAGAGTCAGACATGACTGAAGTGATTTAGCATGCACATAGAGATATGTGCATGTATATCAAGGAGATATCAGGGGAGCATTTCATACTAGGATGGGCGCAACAAAGGACAGAAATGGTATAGACCTAAAGGAAACAGAAAAGATTAAGAACAGGTAGCAAGAATACATAGAAGTATACAAAGAAGGTCATAATGACCTGGATAACCATGATGGTGTGGTCACTCCCTAGAGCCAGACATCCTGGAGTATGAATTCAAATGAGCTATAAGAAGCATGACCACAAATAAAGCTAGCAGAGATGATGGAATTCCAGCTGAGTTATTTCAAACCTGAAAAGATGATGCTATTAAAGTTCTACACTCATTATGCCAGCAAATTTGGAAAACTCAGCAGTGGCCACAGGACTGGAAAAGGTCAGTTTTCATTCCAGCCTCAAAGAAGGACAATGCCAGACTGCTCAAACTACCATACAGTTGTGCTTATTTCACATGCTAGCAAGGTAATGCTCAAAATCTCTCAAGTTACCTTCAATGGCATATGAACTGAGAATTTCCAGATGTACAAGCTGAGTTTTGAAGAGGCTTAGGAACCAGGGATCAAATTGCCAACATTCATTAGACCATGAAGAAAGCAAGAGAATTCCAGAAAAACATCTACTTCTGCTTCATTGACTACACTAAAGCCTTTGACTGTATGGATCACAATAAACTGGAAAATTCTTCAAAAGGTGGAAACAGACCACCTTACCTGTCTCCTGAGAAACCCATAGGTGTATCAAGAAGCAACAGTTAAAACTGGAAATGAAACAAGTGAGTAGTTCAAAATTGGGAAAGGAGTATGACAAGGCTGTATATTGTCACTTTATTTAATTTATATGTATAGCACACATATCTATACATATATATTTTTATATAGTACACATATGTATAGAAATGCCAGGCTGGATGAATCACAAGCTGGAATCAAGATTGCTGGGAGAAATATCAACTTCAGATATGCAGATGATACCACTCGAAATGCAAAAATTGAAGTAAAACTAAAGAGCCTCTTGATGAGAGTGAAAGAGAGTGAAAAAGCTGGTTTAAAACCAACATTCTAAAAACTAAGATCATGGCATCTGGCCCCATCATTTTCATGGCAAATAGAAGGGAGAAATGTGGAAACGGACAAGTCAATATTAATAGCTGAAGTTGCCCATACTTTGATATTCAGTTCAGTTCAGTTCAGTTGCTCAGTCGTGTCCAACTCTGCGACCCCATGAATCGCAGCATGCCAGGCCTCCCTGTCCATCACCATCTCCCAGAGTTCACTCAGACTCACCTCCATCGAGTCCGTGATGCCATCCAGCCATCTCATCCTCGGCCGTCCCCTTCTCCTCCTGCCCCCAATCCCTCCCAGCATCAGTCTTTTC
>SJYX01002290.1:108301-122496 GCA_006410675.1 Oreotragus oreotragus
AGGAATGAGGCTAAAGCTGAAGCTCCAGTACTTTGGCCACCTCATGAGAAGGGTTGACTCATTGGAAAAGACCCTGATGCTGGGAGGGATTGTGGGCAGGAGGAGAAGGGGACGACCGAGGATGAGATGGCTGGATGGCATCACCGACTCGATGGGCATGAGTTTGCGTGAACTCTGGGAGTCGGTGATGGACAGGGAGGCCTGGTGTGCTGCGATTCATGGGGTCGCAAAGAGTCGGACACGACTGAGTGACTGAACTGAACTGAGAGCCAATGGTGCTTGTTTTTCTGAATTTCATAATGTAGCAAAGAAGCAGCTTGTTAAACAGGGACGAGAACACTACCAATTCACAGTCCAAATCTCCATCCATACATGACCACTGGAAAAAGCATAGCCTTGACTATTACTATACACCCAGGCTCTGCACAGAGGGAGCAGCAAAAACTCTCAACAAAGTGAATGTAGAGGGAACATACTTCAATATAATAAGGTGGATATGTGTCGAGTCCACAGGCAACATCCTACGTAACAGTGAAAAGCTGATAACTTTTTTTCTAAGATCAGGAATAAGACAAGGATGTTCACTCTCTCCAATTTTATTCAACGTAATACTGGAATTCCTAGCCAAAGCAATTAGAGGGCAAAAATAAATAAATAAATAAATAAAATGAATCTAACTCAGGAAGTAAAAAGTTCAACTGTCACTGCTTGCAGATGGAATGATATTATAGATAAAAGACCCTAAAAGGTCCACCAGAACTAATAAATGTTAGAACTAATAAATGAATTCAGTCAAATTGTAAAATACAGAATCTATATACAAAAATCAGTTGCATTTCTATAAAGTAATAATGGACTATCAGAGAAATTAAGAAAACAATATAATTTATAAGTGCATCAAAAAACCCATAGGAATAAATTTAACCAAGAAGGTAAAAAATAAGACATTTTTGAAAATGATAAGACACTGATGAAACAAATTTAAGAAGACACAAATGGAAAGATATGTTATGCTCATGGACTGAAAAAATTAATATTGTTACAGAGTTCATGCTACCAAAAACAATCTATAGATTCCATGTAATAACTACAAAAATTCCATTGGCATTTTTCACAAAATAGGACAGTGCAAAATATGTATAGGAACAACAACAACAAAACATTAAACAGATAAGTAATCTTGGAAAAAATAACGAAGCTGGAAGCATCATGCTTCATGGCTTCAAATTGTATTATAAAGTTGTAATAATTAACATATTATTGGCATAATCACATAAATCAATGGGAAAAAAGGGAGATCCCAGAAATAACCCCATATGTATATATAATTAATAACAAAGGAACTAAAAATGTACAATTGGAAGAGAATAGTATCTTCAATAAACGGTTTTGGGAAAATGGATAGCCACATGCAAAAATAAGAAACTGAGTCACTATCTTATGCCATACCCCAAAATTAATTCAAAATAAGTTAGACTTGGATGTAAAACCTGAAGCCATAAAATTATTTGAAGAAAATATAGGAGCTAAGCCCCTTGACATTGGTCTTAGCAATGGATATTTTGGATTTGACGCCAAAAGCAAAAGCAACAAAACCAGAAATAAATAAGCAGAGAAGCTAAGAAGTTTCTGCACAGAAAGGTAATAAATGAAATGACAGTGTATCAAAAGGAATAAAATATTTGTAAATCCTATATCTCATAAAGGGTTAATAATCTAAAATATGTAACGAATTCATACAACTCAATAACAAAATTCAAACAGTTTGATTGCAATGTGAGCAGAGATCTGAACAGATATTTTTCAAGAAGACATACAGACGGCCAACAAGTACATAAAATAGTGCTCAACAATACAAGTCATCAGGGAAACGCACGTCAAAACCAAACCTCACAACTGTTAGAATGGCTATTATTGAAAAAACAACAAATAACAAGAGTTGGTGATGACGTAAGAAAAAGGAACCCTCCTGCACTGTTGGTAGGAATGTAAATTGGTGCAGCTGCTATGGAAAACAGTATGGCGGTTCCTCAAGAAATTAAAAATAGAACTACATATAATCTAGCAGTTCCACTTGTATGTATTTATTTAAAAGAAATGGAAACACTAACTTGAAAAGACATTTGAATCCCCGTGTTCATTAGAGCATTATTTAGAACAGCCAAGACATGGAAGCAACCTAAGTATCCACTGACGAATGAATGAATAAAAAAGAAATTGTGATAAATATATATAAACAATGGGATATTATGCAGCTATAAAAAAGAAGGAAATTTTCCTTTGGGAGCAACGTGGATGAATCTCGAGAGCATTATTCTAAGTGAAATAAGTCAGAGAAAGGTCAATACCATACGATCTCACTTATATGTCTAATTGAACCTCCCCCCATGATGAATTCATAGATACAAAGAATGATCTGGTGGTTATCAGAGGTAGGGGTGGGTAAAATGGGTGAAGGCGGTCAAAAGATACAAACTTCCTGTTATAAAAATAAATAAGTCTGGGCGATATAATATACAGCATGATGACTACAGTGTAACAATACTGAATTGTATCTTTGAATGTTGCTAAGAGAATAGATTTTAAAAGTTCTTATCACAGGAAAAAATGTGTATTATGTGTCATGATAGATGTCAACTAGATTTATTGATCATTTAGTAATGTGTACAAATATTGAATTATTCTGTTGTACACCTAAAACTAATATAATGTTATATGTCAATTATATTTCAATGAAAAAATAAGCCGACTTTTTGAAAAAAGATATGCAAGTGGTCAACAGGTATATAAAAAACTGCTTAATATCACTAATCATTAGAGAGATGCAAATGACAATGAAATATCACCTCACAGCTGTGTATACACAGGATGTGTATAATCAAAAATTCAGAGATGGCAAATGCTGGCAAAAATGTGGAGAAAAGAGAACCCTTTTCACTGTTGGTGGGGGTGCAAACTGGTATGGATTCTAGGCTTCCCTGCTGGCTCAGTGGGTAAAGAATCCACCTGCAATGCAGGAGATACATCTTGGATCCCTGGATTGGGAAGATCCCTGGAGAGGGAATGACAACCCACTCCAGTATTCTTGCCTAGAAAATCCTATAGACAGAGAGGAGCCTGGAGGGCTACAGTCCATGGGGGTCACAAAGAGTCAGCCACGACCTGGCAACTAAACCGCCACGACTACCACAGCTACTGTGGAAAGTAGTATGCAGCTTCCTTAAAGAAATTAACAATAGAACTACCATGGGATCCAGTAATCCCACTTCTAGGTGCGTATCGAAAGCACACAAAAGCAGTGTTTCAAAGAGCTATCTGTACTTCCGTGTTCACTGCAGGATTATTAGTGATAATCAAGGTATGGAAACAACTTCAGTATCTGTTAACAGATGAATGGATCAAGAAAATACAGTATATATTCAGTAGATATTATTCAACTGTGAGAAAGAAGGAAATCTTGTCATTACAACCACATAGGTGGACCTGGAGGACTTTATGCTAAGTGAAATAAGCCAGACAGTAAAAGACAAATACTGTGTGGTATCGCTTAGACATGGAATCTACAAAATAAATAAATAAAAATAAATAACATGTTTTAAAAAGAAAGGAAAAGAAGTAGAGCTCATAGAAACACTGTAGAATAACACAAGCATTCAGTTATAAGATGAATACAGATCAAATGTGTAACACGGTGCCTATAGTTGCTAACACTGTGTTATGTAATTGAAATTTGCTGAGTAGAACTTGGGTTCTCACCAAGAAAAAGGTAACTATGTTAGGTGATGGATGTGTTGATTAACTCTACTGTGGGAAGCCTTTCATAATGTGTACATATATCAAATCATCACATTGTACACTTTCAATATATTATAATTTTGTCAATTATAGCTCAAGAGAGCCAAAGAAAAAAGAGCTATCAAGACGTGAACAGACATGAACTTTAAATGCATATGACCAAGGTTAAAAAAGATTAATCTAGAAAAGGCTACATACTATACAATTCCAACTGTATGAAATGCTAGGAAAGGTGGAAGTATGAACACAGTAAAAGGGTCAGGGGTTGCCATGGGTTAGAGGGGAGGAGGGTGGATTAGATGAGGCACAGATGTTTTTTAGGGCAGTGAAACTACTCTGTATGATATTGTTATGGTGGATGCATGTCATTATATATGTCACATGGCTCAAAACCCATAGACTGTACAACACCAAGAGTGAATCCCAATGTAAATTATGGTGATTATAGTGGGTCAGTGTAGGGTTATGAGTTGTAGCAAATGTACCAGTCTGATAGGGTTGTTGATTATGGGAGAAGTTATGCACATGTGTGGTCAGAGGCAATAAAGAGAATTTCTGTACCTTGCTCCTCTCAATTTTGCTGTGAATCTAAATCTGATCTTTAAAAACAGTCTGTTAAGAATTTCCTAAAGAGGTGGATCTCAACTATTCCAAAATAGCCCTAAGAATTAAAAATTACTGTAACTCTTCTTATATAGATGCAAGGTGGAGGTCCAGAGAGATTGAGTAACTTGATCAATACCAGGCAGTGAGCAGGTGATAGACCTGGGATAAGAAATCAGTGTGACGTCAGAGTCTATGCTCTTAACTACTACTTCATACTCCTTCCCAAAGTGACCAGAGAAAGAAAATTTTGAAAAAGATTCCACGTAAACACAGGTGCTTTTCTCTTCAGGAACGTAACCACCTCATTACCTACCTCCAGTAGGAGTATTATGAGAACTGCCCATAATACTTGCTGTATTATAAAGCATATATCTGTATGTGGATTATAGTGTTTTATAAATTTTAAAATGGTTTGTGAGTATTTATACTCAGTCTTCTTCCTGGAATTCTATATTACAAAGGGACATTACTTTCTTTTTGCATTTGGGTTTGTCAATGTATCTTAATCTGAACCCATAAAGTTTGCCCAATGTCAGCAAATAAACTATGCCTTTACTTTTGTGAATGAATCTTTGACTTTGCATACGTATAGCCTAAGACCATTCCTATAGGGCAATAGCAGCAGATGATTTCAGAAAGAAGTAGTTTTCTATGTGTACATAGAATGCATATTTACTTTCATTAGATTTACTTTTGTGGCCTAAAAATTTAGCAAGATTCTTTGAATAAGCTTTGATACAGAAATTCTTGTTAAGAGATCTAATGAAAAGACTTGGGCAGAGAATCTGGCTAAGTTACAACTTTGCTTCACCTAATTAGAAAGCCTATAGATAGCTGATATGGGATAAAGAGTTATTTTAGGTTAAAAAAACATAACTCATTAATTTGCTCATCTCATGTAAGTAACCTAGAGACACAAATTAAGAACAAGCTTTCTCTTACCAGGATCACAATATCCTTTTCCTAAAAGAAAAAAAAAAAGTATTTGTATCACAGTGAAAATTCCCCTTTTCCCTTAGATACCTATGGGGAAGAGCTTCTAAATATTGCATTTGTTTTGGCTCAAAGGCAAATCGTGAGTAATTTGAATCTCTCATCAGTTTCACAATTCTCTGTAGATTAGTAGTGCTTTCTCAGCAAATGTTCCTTGATCACAATGGAAATTTGGGCAAAAACAGTGTTTATATTTTCCACCAGTAAAACTGTGTTATCTGAAGGGCCTACTCTGTGGTATTTGGGGGTACTTTGCTTATCTTTTACTGTGAGCAGTTTGGACCAGAACATGAGGCAGGCTGCAATATTTGAGCTGTTTCAGAGCTCATTCTAGGGCAGTGTGTACAAATCACAAACCACAGTGTGATGGGAGCTCTTACAAATTTCAAAAACATGCTCTCCTGGGGCAATATTTTAGTGTGGTTGAATACCAGCAAACCGTCTTCCTTACCCTGGCTAAAGATCACCGGGGAACAATGTGGTCCATTTCTGTGGCCCAGTAGCAAAAATGACCATTGACAGAAATAGTTCATGTCTGGCATATGTGTGCATGATGCTCCCCGGTCTACTCGCCTCATCAGACCATACTTGTTTCTTCTTTCTGCTCTTCTACTTCACTATTTTAAATCTTTTTCTAAGTTTTTCCTCCCATAATTGACATCAAATAGTCTTTCAATATTTTCAGTGTTTAACAATAGACCCCTGGGAGGAAATGCCTTCTCAAATATTTTAAGACCTTTTGTTAATTCTGATGATTTATAAAGATAGGTCTGCCATTAACTATTCTTGTTCCAAGAAGCAAGTAAATTTTTTAAGTGCCTTAAAGATATCAAATAACACGGTAGAAGTTTCAAAGAAAACAGATAGAGAATAGTTTTGGAAATTTTATACAAGTTAGAAATCTTGGAGAAATATTGGTTTCAAAGGAATGAAGAAACAAATATACAACAATTATTGATAGCTTCTAGGTACAAAATTACATATTCCTACCATCCTGTGTATCTCACAAAACTCAAACAAAACTAATTTTTAATAATGAAAACCCTTTTATAAACATCCTCTTGCTAATTGAAAAGTTAATTTCATCAATGAAACAACTCTTCCAATGATAGCAGAACTGCTCATGTCAGCACAAGACAGAGATGTCCCAGAGTGGAATCTTTTCCGATTAAATCTTGAGTCTACTATCCTGCACGAACTCCTAAGTCAGGCAGCTGAAGACACACACATTATATTACAATGTCTAAGCTGAGATTAGTGATGTAAATAATAGTAATAAGTAACTGTATTTATTAAAGCCATTTGTTTTGTTTAAATAAATAAATAAATTACAGACATTATTGCACACCAGGGATTTCCTTGCTACCTCACAGATCCCTGTTTCTTTGGTAGTTTTGCTGGTAGATCTGAAAGTAACTACAGGTGTTGAGGTGCCTGAGTCTGAAGCTTTAACACCCTCTTTCTCTTTAAATGACTTTGAATACCAACCATATGCTGAAGAATCTTGGTGTCTATCTCTGGCCCTGACTTTTCCCCTGAGCCCCTTAACTCCTAGCTGATACCTCTACCAGGACAGCTGATCAGAAGTTACAGCTCGTCACAGCTGAAACCACTTTCTTGATTTGCACACCCAAATCCCAATAAGGAAAAAAAAAAAAAAAAATCCTGCTACATTCTGGGTCCTCTCTCCATCTCAGTAAGTGGTACCAACTTCTAGCTAATTTCCTAATTTAGAAACAATGGAGTGAAACTTGCTTCTTTCTTTCCTTTCATCGCTTGCATTCAATCCAGAAATTCTAGTCTGCTTGCCTTCCAAAATAGTCTTGGATTGTTCAGCTTCACTCTATTTTCCTCATTCCTAATCCAAAGTAATGTTATATCTTACCTGGACTGCCACAATAACTTCCAGATTGTTGTCCTTGCCTCCTGTACCGAAACCATCCGTTGTTCACGCAGCAGCCAGTGGTCATTTAAAAGTGTAAATCAGATCATATTGTCCCCTTGCTTAGAACCTTTTAATGGCTTCTCATTGCATTTACATGAAAATTCAATCTGCGATATGCGTGCCCACTTCATCCTTCTTTGTCAAACCTGTTCCTTCACTTCCCTCTCCCATTTGCTCATTACGCTGCAGTCTCACCGGCTTCCTCTCTGTCCCTGAAATAACCAAGCCCTTTACCAGCTCAGAAACTGTTACCTCTGCATGACATGCTCTCTATCCAGACCTCATGTGGCTGATGCCTACTCATTCTTCAGGTTTCAGCTCAACTCCACAGTAAGCTCTTCTGTGGAAACTCAGCTCAGGTTATTTCTCCCTAAAGCCTCCACATTTACACTCCATCACACCAGTCTATTTATTGTCCCTGAAGCACTTGCCATAATCTACAATTCTCTGTATATTTACTCATTGGCTTCCTTATTGCCCCCCTTCAAGAGAATGTAAGCTTTAGGAGAAAAAGGACTTTGCCTATCCTGTTCATGGCTACATTCTCAGGGGCAATTAAATGCCTGATATATAGATAAGCATTCAATAAACATTTGCTAAATGAATGAATAAAAACAAAGAGCAGAGGAATTGTTTGAAGACTAAGAAGTAAAATCATCATGAATAATAGGATGTTACAAGGCAAAGGGGTTTTTAGAAGCTCATCTGAGGAACCTTCCTAATGTGCTAACCTAGAGGAGTTGTCTAAAGCTGAGAAAGCGCATGCTAGAATCTGAATGTCCTGACTGAGTGCACCGCTTTGCACTAGACAAAAGATCATAAACTTGGTCCATGATAAGCTTTGCACTGAATCCTGTTGAGAAAAATAACAGCAATATTCCATGTGGTTATATTTCCAAGAAAGAAAGGTTAACTTTTTTGGAAAGAATACCTCTAACTCATACCTTTTCTTCTTTTTTGTTTTAAATGTCTTTTCTCTTTTAAAATATTGAAAATAGAGATGCATTTTAAGATGTTCTATTTTTACAAAGTAAAAAAAAAAAATTGGCAACTCAAGGCCCATTTTTTGTGATTTTTTTTGATGTTTGTTTTGTTTTTCATTTTAAAGAGACTGAGTGTGAAAACTAAGTTTGAAAATAAGCAACTCTAAACAAATCTAGTCTTTAAAAGTGATTTAGTTTCTAGATCCTACCTCGTACTCCATCAGCTCCTCTAATCCTGTTCCATGGAAATAACCAATAACAGTCTGGTGTATGCTTTTACATCTTTCTCTATACTCAAATGTACACCTGCACATATGCACCATACACCACCCCCCCCCACACACACAGAGCTTTATTTTGTTGTAGTACAAAAGGATAATGTTATCATATTATGCCCATCTGGAACAATGCATATAATTGTAGGTCATGCAATATTATGTGCCAAAATGTATTCAACCATTCCTGTACTGATATTCTCAATTTCCCAGACTGTTTTGTCCACCATAAAAATCCTGCCATTAACATCTCTATATGTGTCAGTTAATTAATATAAATATCTCTATCTCCACCCCTTCCTACATTTACATTTCTTCTCACAAAATAGTGCTTTTACTTCTTTAGGAAACACGTTCAATAGCCGAGTTGTTAGATTAAAGGGTGTATATAGGCATTTTAATTTTGATATATTTGGTAAGACTTAAGAAATTTGACCAGGATGGCTTATATTCTCAAGCAGTTTTAGCTGTTTAAAAATTCATGTTGTAGTCATTGTGACCTTGTCTCAGAACACTTCAGTTCCTTCCAGACACAACTACATAAGTTATCCCTTAGCTGTCTCTGTTTCATTCTATTTGCCATTGTAGAGACAGTTCAGTACTCTGACTTACCCAAGGGATTAATATATCTTCAAGTGAGAAGGAAAGTCTATATCAAAAAAAAAAAAAAAACTCCTCAGTTTCTGCTTCTCATTTTGTATTTCTGATCACTTGCCCCCAACATGGTAACCCATATCATTGATGGCTTTCTTTGTTTTGGGCCAAGAACAATAAGGGTGATCTTATATTCTAGGATTAAGGAATCTGATGATGGTTGACATGGTATGACCCCGCTCTTTCTCCATAAAGAAGTTTAGCTTTTTCAGTCTTTGTTTTTCCTTTTAGAAAATAAAGTCTGAGAGTTACTTTCAGCGTTCCTTTTTTTAGGTAGTGCTCTAGAGGCAAAACATAAATTCAGATTTTTAGAAACTCACATTAGTCTGCCTCTGACTACTCTGCTATCCAGACAGGGACGCATTCTATGACATCTTGATAGGCTCATTCTTTTAACAGTCCCTGTAATCCCCCAAATCAGTCCTGAGCAAGTTCATACTCCATACAGGAAGCTACCCAGGGATTTATGACCAAATGCAATTGGCTCTGATATTAGGACATAGTGCTTAATACTGGTACATGTTGCAAAAGAAATAAAAAGTGCTGAAGTCACCTAAAATAACGCTACTATGAACTGCTATGTAAGTTTCAAATTATGGTAGTTTTGCTTATTTAATAAAACCAGTCAAATCCTCACCTGTCAGATTGGTAGGAAGCCCATGGTCCAAGGAATCTGAAGGGTGGGAAAATTGACCTCCACTCCCCAGGGACAGAAGACTGTTACTGCCTTTGGTTCTAACAGCTTTAAGGCCACAGAGGTTATGTTGATGTGTCCTGGATCCAGGCACTTGGACAGGAACCTGAATTTTCTCCCAAGCCAGTCGCAGCCTGATATTGTTTACAACACTTCAGGCTGGCCAGTCCCTTAAAATCCTGCTTCAAGAGTGTCAGAATTAATTCACATGTCCATCTGCGAACTTAAAACCACCTTGCCCTTTCCTTCACTGGGGTGTCACACCCCTAAGTTTTAGATTATTCTTTTATGCTCTTGAAAGACAGAGACGATCATGACACCTTTTTTCAATAAGCACTGCTGTGGGGTAACCTGTCTAACTACCTGAGGTGGTAATTCAGATTGCCTCAAAGAACCCTATAATTTCCTCCTCCCCACTGTGAGCACTGTGTGTGTGTGAGCACACACACACACACACACACACACACAGAGTCAGAAAGGGAATAATTTATTTCCTCAAAGGTAGCTTACAATGCTGAAAACAGCAAGGTGAGTCTCTGGTTATGAAAAGAAAGAGGGAAAAATATCTACAAGATAAATCTTCAATGAGACACATATTCTGTAACTTAACAAATGGACTGAAATTTTGACAAATAAAATGAATGTGTACTCTAAAATATTCAAAGTGTGTAAAACCTAATCAGAAATCTACTCTGTGCCTTAGTACAGACTGCCAAAGGGAGTCAATGATGTTCACTTTCTCATCTTTGGAGCATATTCCATTCTCTAAATATTAAACAGCTTCCATATCAAAGAAATGTTTAAAATGTCTTTCTTATTTACTATGAATAGTTAAGTAGTTTCCTTCATAAATACTAATTCAAAAAGAAACCATCACTTATAGAGTGTGTTCTTAGGTTACATAAACAGTCTGGGCTGTATTTGGTGTTGGTGAATTAAGATGTGCGTCTACTAGTAACATTCTGCGTAAACAATACATGTCAGGCAAAGACCCAACAAGCTGTGCTATTAATTTACTTCTCCAAATTCCTTAGCTGAAAATGTTCTTCAAATTGGTTTTTGTGTTTGTTGAATGTTCAATTAACAGGAAATAGTTCTGCTTTACTTTCCTCAGAAGATCCATATATATATATATGTAACTGTGCTTCACTTTGCCTCATGAAGAAATTGAATTGTACTTTTTCTGACTTGAGTTAGTTTGCACTATAATTAAAAAAAGAATATATCCACATGTCTACATGCTGCCTTAGAAACTGAAGTTAATATACATGTCAGTTATTTACTATCAAAAAATGACATAAACATCTTACAGCCAGATACTTCACTGATTTGGCAAATAACTGACTATAGAATATCATGAATTTTCTTTGGCTGAGAGAGAGTTAGTTTGCACTATAATTAAAAAAAGAATATATCCACATGTCTACATGCTGCCTTAGAAACTGAAGTTAATATACATGTCAGTTATTTACTATCAAAAAATGACATAAACATCCTACAGCCAGATACTTCACTGATTTGGCAAATAACTGACTATAGAATATCATGAATTTTCTTTGGCTGAGAGTAAAATGGTTGGATATAGTATGAAAAAAGAGTTCATCTTTGCAATTCACTTACTCTTACAATAAGGGCTTCCTGGTGGTTGAAATGTAAAGGATCTGCTTGCAATGCAAGAGACACAGGTTTGATCCCTGGGTCGGGACAATCTCTTGGAGAAGGAAATGGCAACCCACTCATTTCTCTTGCCTGGAAAATCCCATGGACTGAGGAGAATGGTGGGCTATAGTCCATGGAGTTGCAAAGAGTCAGAAACAACTGAGGGACTAACACATCACACACACACACACACACACACATACACACACACACACTATATCCTCTTAAAATACAGGCACTCACTAAAAATCCCACAAAATAAAAGGATCCATTACCTCCCACTCCAGTTCCTGAGTAAAGGAGAAGATGAGTTTCACTAAGGAATAAGCTAGATGTAATTTTATTTCATCAAATGGAATCAAAGACCATAGACTATTTTAAATATCAACACCATGAGGAAATTTTAAATGGCAATATGAACCAAAATCCAATTTCAAGCAGTAAAAGAATATACAGAGAAAGCAGGAGCAATGATTACAGAGCAAATAGTGGTCAAATACAAAATAGCAAGAGATTGAGCATGCTAACATATTAATTAAAATTGAATTAAAGAGTAAATTTAACCTCCCTCCCCCCGTTAGTAGGTCAAGAGTGATTATGACCTCCAAAGTGCAACTTGAAGGAAGGAAGATAGTTTTTTGGGTTTGGGTGGTGACTACTGCATTCCAGAAATGAGCAATCAGTCTGCTTTTGAAGATGGAGTTATAGAGACTGTGAGAGTCCTAGATTTGTCCTCTAATGGGGGTGATAGAGACTCATCCTCAAACATCCCTTCCTTACTGGCTAATCCTATTACCAACCCTCAGAAAGTGCCATGATTGATTTTGTGACCGCTTTTAAAGTTGAAAACGTCTCTAAAAATCACATTTCAGACAAAAGGATGTGTCTTCTTTTCCTGATGTTCACAAAATATCAGATGGTCTTTCAGGATCCACATGCTGATTTGGATAACTTGTATGTAATTCAAACTCAGATACAATAAAGAATGTATTTGCTCTTTGCTGTTCCAGCCCCCCTGCTAGTCCCACAGAGTAAGAGAGCTATGTCCTGAGCACTTCAACGTGCCAGCCACTTGCTAAATTCTTCATCTGTTGTCATATCTCTATCCTCAGCCCAACTGAATGTGTGATAAGGACTGTTACAATCATAAGTTTACAGAAGAGGAAAGTAAAGATTAAGAAGATAATAAATTCCCTAGAATTGTACTTTGGAACCTGGGTTTCTCATCTCAATGACATCATCCTCTATTGAGTTTAATAAACCAGAGAAGCCTGGTTTTGTCGCCTTCTCCTCCACCCCCTTCATTTAATCAGTCACTAAGCCTTGCCAAACACTCCAGTACCCCCGGAATTCATCCTTATCTTTTCATTTCCTCTCACTGCCAAATTCAAACTTTTATCAAATTTTTTTGTCCTAAGGATTGCAATAATCGAATAATCTTCTAATTCATTTTCCTATTTCTTGTCTTTTTCGCTCTAATCCTTGAGCCACCTTGACATTTTCAGACTGTCTTTTTTTTTTTCTTTCCTCCTCCAAAAAACCTCCCAGAATTTGCTGCCTTGTCATTCCTTCTCAAGGTTAACTTGCTCATTTCTTCCTCAGCAGTACCTATGTGTCTTATAAAACTCATGCCACCGAAGCACAGATAGCTAGGTATTTCTGTTGCTCCTACAACCAGACTATTAACTTCTTATACAAGACTCTGTCTCATTATACCTTCACTCATTCATTCATTAATCCATCCAATATTTATTGATTAGCCACCTTATTCCAGGAACTTATTTTTAATAATAATAATAATAGCTATCCTTTACTGATACTATACTCAACAATCCTGTGAGGCAGATACTGTTATCTTTATTTACATTAAAGAAACTGCAAAGTAGAGAGGCAAAGATACCTCTGTCTAGAGAAATATTTTGGTGGGACTGTGCAAAGGTTCAACAAGTCTTAGTTGAATTTAGTTGAACTTGAAGTCAAAGTGTTAGTTGCTCAGTTCTGTCCAACTCACTGTGACCCCACGGTCTGTAGCACACCAGCGATTCTCCAGGCAAGAATACTGGAGGGGGTTGTGCTTCCCTTCTCAAGGGGATGTTCCTGACCCAGAGACTGAACCTGGGTCTCCTGCATTGCAGGCAGATACTTTACCACCTGAGCCACAAAGAGCAGGCCAACACTTAAGAGAACCTGGCTTGCATAGGAGCCTAAGGACAGTAGAAGTAATAAGTATAGTAGGTGGTTAAAGAACTTGGGGACATTAGAGTCAGACAAATATACACATTGTAATCCCCACTTTGTCACTAGTAAGCTACATGACCTCTAATTAAACTGCTCATTTCTTTAAACATCAATAAAAAAAAACTATAAAGTAGAGATATTAGTCATACTATTTTAAAGGGCTATCTTATTGGTTAAATGTGAAAATAAATATAAAGTGCTTAGAAAGTCACATGGTACAAAGTAAACCCATATTAAGCAACAGTTATTTGACTGTGTGGATCACAATAAACTGTGGAAAATTCTGAAAGAGATGGGAATACCAGACCACCTGACCTGCCTCTTGAGAAATCTGTATGCAGGTCAGGAAGCAA
>SJYX01002293.1:0-13135 GCA_006410675.1 Oreotragus oreotragus
ACCCCATCCCTCCAGGTTGTTACAGAGCACTGGTTCTGGGTGCCCTGCTTCAAATATCAGACTTGCACTGGTTATGGTACGCTCTTGTTTTAAATGTCCTGTTTCTAGTTTAATAGATGACAACTTGATGTTCCTGTATGCGTCTGCCTTCAACATGTTGCATTGTTGTTTTGGTTGAGCTATATGAAGAAGAAAATCCACAGGTAGTTGGGAAAAGGGAGTATTTTAGTAGGCTTTTCAGATAATTGTGGTCATTCTTTTTTGGTTCTACACAAGAACAGGTGAAAGTTTCTAGAAGGTTAGTTGCCCTGTGGAATCTGAAATCATATCAATGAGCAGTGTACTCTGTTGTAGTAACATCCATTGGCCTATCTTGCTTTTTACTCATGCATGATCTTCTAACATCATTGGGAAAATATTGATTCATTGAGTTACACCGATCTTCCAAATGTTGACATACTTCCTTGTAGAATGTTTTGTAAAGTCAAACTTTTTATTATCCCCACCAATCTCATGAGAAAATCCTTTCAGTACTGGGAAGCTCACATGGGAAGGTAACAGCTTTTAGAAGATTCTGATTTTCACTTGGCAACTTAGATTTGATCATTAACATAGTCAATTGTTTTCCTCAGAGTAAGAGGTTCACTTTGTTTCTTTTTGAGAAAATGTCTGCCAGATACCCAAGTCTCATAATCACAGCTTTTCTCTCAGTTTTTCAAGTAAAAATGGAGCTTTGTGAGCAGTGCTGCTAGTTCAGCTCAAAACTCCGTCTCACAAGTGCTTTTTCTCAAAACATGCTTCCATTTGTGGCAGATGTCCTTAATGTACACCTCATGGTTGGTTGGGAAGAGTAGTAGAAAGGTATGTTTTTGGGTCACAACTTGATGAAATTAATTGTTATTGTTTCATCAGAACACTCTTTTTTTAAAGAAATTTATTTTTAATTGGAAAATAATTGCTTTACAATGTTGCGATGGTTTCTGCTGTACATCAGCGTGAATCAGCCATAGGCATACATACATCCCCTCCGTCTTGAATATCCTTCCCACCTTCCTCCCCATTCCACCCCTCTAAGTTGTCCCAGAGCATTGGATTTGAGCTCTCTGCATCATACAGCAAATTCCCACTATCTCTTTTACGTATGGTAATATGTATGTTTCAATACTGCTCTCTCAACTTGTCCCACCCTCTCCTTCCTCCACTTTGTTCATAAGTCTGTTCTCTATGCCTGCGTCTCCACTGATGCCCTGCAAATAGGTTCATCAGTATCGTCTTTCTAGATTCTATATATATGTGTTAATATATGGTATTTGTTTTTCTCTTTCTGACTTACTTCACTCTGTATATAGGCTCCAGTTTCATCCACCTCATTAGAACTGACTCAAATTTCCTTTTTATGGCTGAGTACTATTCCATTGTATATATGTAGCACAACTTCTTTATCCATTCATCTGTCATTGAACATCTAGGTTGCTTCCATGTCCTAGCTCTTGTAAATAGTGCTGCAATGAACGTTGGAGTATCATCAGAACATTCTTGAGTGAAACTTTTTTCTTCTGTTTTGTCACAAGTGAAGATTCCAGGACTACAAATTGGTGCTAGATTCAGGCTAAAGCACCAGTTTTAGTTACTGTTGCTTCTACACCATAAATGCAAATATCACCCCAGGGAAAGGCAAATAGCACCACCTTCTTATGAAAACCGCTTGACCATCTGCACTTGAGACAGAATCCACAGACTATGCCTTGAGACCAACTGATCTAGTATATAATAGAAATATTAGGAGAGTAATTGGTAAGGTTATAAACATTAACAAGGAGAGAGAACAGGTGAGCTTGGGTCACCTGTTATTCAGCAAGGTGTCTGTCACTCATCATCTAGAAGTTACGTTCAGAAAGTGGACGACACACCACCAAAAGAGGAACAAAAACTGCTGTTTGAAATGCCCCAGATTGGATGCATAGCGTGACAGTACCCTTCTGAGTGCATCTGATAGACTATTTCATGACATTCCTTAGCTTTTAGGGAGAAAAATTAATTTTCTTTGTCTGAAGCTCAGCATTTGCTAGGGTGGGTAGTATAGAGAGAAGGACTGGGTAGAACCCAGCAGGCAGAAGGAACTGGTGGGGAGATGTAACAGGAGCCACCCAGGTGACGTAAGTCTCCATTCGTTGACTCCTCTATTAGAATGTCAGTTTCTCCACACTTTAATCAGGAGTGGGATGAAGATGTTACATATTAAACCCAGACCAGAGAAGATGTATTCTCTATGCTGCTGCTGCTAAGTCGCTTCAGTTGTGTCCGACTCTGTGCAGCCCCATAGATGGCCTCCCACCAGGCTCGTCCCTGGGATTCTCCAGGCAAGAACACTGAAGTGGGTTGCCATGTCCTTCTCCAGTGCATGAAAGTGAAGAGTGAAAGTGAAGTCGCTCAGTCGTGTCCGACTCTTCGCGACCCCATGGACTGCAGCCCGCCAGGCTCCTCCGCCCATGGGATTCTCCAGGCAAGAGTGCTGGAGAGGGGTGCCATCGCCTTCTCCATTGCATGAAAGTGAAGAGTGAAAGTGAAGTCGCTCAGTCGTGTCCGACTCTTAGCGACCCCATGGACTGCAGCCCGCCAGGCTCCTCCGCCCATGGGATTCTCCAGACAAGAGTGCTGGGGAGGGGTGCCATCGCTTTCTCCGATTCTCTGTGCAGTGACTGGTTTTGTTCTTGTTCTTTTGCTGTTTAGTCACTTACTTCTGGCTGCACTGGGTCTTCACTGCTTTGTGGACTTTCTCTGGCAGTGGTGCACGGGCGTCTCACTGCAGTGACTTCTCTTCCTGCAGAGCCCGGGCTCTTGGCACACGGGGTTCAGTAGTTGCAGAACATGGGCCCTATGGTGCAGGCTTACTAGTTGTGGTGCATGGGCCCAGCTGCCCGATGGCATATAGAAACCTGGACTGAGGAGCAAACCTGTGTCCCTGCATTGTCAGGCGGATTCATACAACTGGACCACGAGGAAAGTCCTCCATGCAGTGGTATTAAAGTGACCGACTGGTCTGATGCTTCCCGGGTGACTCAGTGGTAAAGAAACTTTTAGTTATTAGTGCTAGAGGAATTGGTTGTGAGTCGCATGTACTTTTGCTTGATAATAAAGTAAGATCATCCTAGGAACTTTGCAGTCTGTGTGGTGTGGCGTGTGCACCAGGATTCAGGGGCTAGTTCTAGCTGATATGCTGCTGTTAACTGGCTGAGTGACTTGGCTAAATTATTTCAGTTGCTGTTGCTCAGTCGTGTCTGACCCTTTGTGACCCCATGGAATGCAGCGCTTCAGGCTTCCCTGTCCTTCACTGTCTCCCAGAGCTTGCGCAAACTCATGTTCTTTATTTCAGGAGAGCTTTAATTTCCTTCTCTGTAAAATGATGGATAGGACTAAATTTCGAAAGATTGTCCTAACCTCAGGGCTCAGGTACCATCAAATACATGAAACACTCTTATAAATTATCTAGAGGAATTTTTTGACTTCCCTTTTTAGTACCAAGAGTTGACTCATTGGAAAAGACTCTGATGCTGGGAGGGATTGGCGGCAGGAGGAGAAGGGGACGACAGAGGATGAGATGGCTGGATGGCATCACTGACTTGATGGACTGAGTGAGTCTGAGTGAACTCGGGGAGTTGGTGATGGACAGGGAGGCCTGGCGTGCTGCGATTCATGGGGTCGCAAAGAGTCGGACACGACTGAGCGACTGAACTGAACTGAACTGAAGGATTCTTTTAAAAATGGCACAAATTCATGACCATTAGGTACATATCTCGTTGCCTCTCAACCTACTCTGATGATGCCCTTAACCTTTTCTGATTCAAAAGGCATATAAAATAGCTTATTATGTTGCTTTAGTCATGTTTCAATTATGTTAAGGAAAAAAAATAAGTTCCCAGAGGATAAGAGAGATTGACGGTTCCATTAAAAACAAAGGTTTCACATATTTTTAGAATGAATTGTTAAGCTGCAGGAAGATTGAGTTTCCTTGGGACAGAGATCTGATTTGCCACTCTTTCCTCTTAACTAGGTATTTATAAACTTCCTCAAAAGAATAGTGATATAAGCCAAGCTAAAATGTGTGTGTGTCTGTGTCTGTGTGTCAGAATGGATGATGAACCTAAAGTTTACTCTGTTAGCTTTAGCACATGTGCTCCTAGGTTCTATATCTAATACTTTCTTTAAAAACTATTTATTTTTAATTGATGGATAATTGCTTTATAATATTGTACTGATTTCTGCCATATATCGACATGCATCAGCCATAAGTATACATATGTCCCCTCCCTCCTGAACCTCCCTTTCACCTCCTATCCCATCCCACCCCTCTAGGCTGTCACAGAGCCACAGTTTGAGTTCCCTGAGTCATACAGCAAACTCCCACTGGCTATCTATTTAAATCTAATACTTTTGACAGTAGTTAAGAATTTTGTTTTCAGTTTTCAGAAGGACCACCTGAAATCCAATTTGCTTTTTTTCTAGTGATTTACATGCAGAGTCAAAGCACTCAGGAGATTTGGCCATGGTTCTTCACTGATGGTTTTGAAATTTTGTTTTGTGACATCAGTTTAGTTCAGTTCAGACACTCAGTCGTGTCTGACTCTTTATGACCCCATGTACTGCAGCACGCCAGGCCTCCCTGTCCATCACCAACTCCTGGAGTTTACCCAAACTTATGTCCGTTGAGTCAGTGATGCCATCCATCTTATCCTCTGACATTCCCTTCTCCTCCTGCCTTCAATCCTTCCCAGCATCAGGGTCTTTTCAAATGAATCAGTTTTTCGCATCAGGTGGCCAAAGTATTGGAGTTTCAGCTTTAACACCCGTCCTTCCAATGAACACTCAGGACTGATCTCCTTTAGGATGGACTGGTTGGATCTCCTTAGCACTTTTTTTTTTTTTTTAAATCTATTTTTAAATTTAAATTGGATCGCCAGGCCTCCCTGTCCATCACCAACTCCTGGAGTTTACCCAAACTTATGTCCGTTGAGTCAGTGATGCCATCCATCTTATCCTCTGACATTCCCTTCTCCTCCTGCCTTCAATCCTTCCCAGCATCAGGGTCTTTTCAAATGAATCAGTTTTTCGCATCAGGTGGCCAAAGTATTGGAGTTTCAGCTTTAACACCCGTCCTTCCAATGAACACTCAGGACTGATCTCCTTTAGGATGGACTGGTTGGATCTCCTTAGCATGTTTTTTTTTTTTAAAAATCTATTTTTAAATTTAAATTGGAAGCTAATTACTTTACAATATTGTAGTGGTTTTTGCCATACATTCACATGAATCAGCCATGGGTGTACATGTGTTCCCCATCCTGAACCCCACTCCCACCTCCCTCCCCATCCCATCCCTCAGGGTCTCAGTGCACCAGCCCTGAGCACCCTGTCTCATGCATCAAACCTGGACTGGCGATCTGTTTCACATATAATAATATACATGTTTCAATGCTATTCTCTCAAATCCTCCCACCCTTGCCTTTTCCCACAGAGTCCAAAAGACTGTTCTATACATCTGTGTCTCTTTTGCTGTCTTGCATATAGGGTCGTCATTACCGTCTTTCTAAATTCCATGTATATGCATTAGTATACTGTATTGGTGTTTTTCTTTCTGACTTACTTCACTCTATATAATAGGCTCCAGTTTCATCCACCTCATTAGAACTGATTCAATCAAATGCATTCCTTTTAATGGCTGAGTAATATTCCATTGTGTATATGTACCACAGCTTTCTTATCCATTCGTCTGCCAATGGGCATCTAGGTTGCTTCCATGTCCTGGCTATTGTAAACAGTAGCATGGTTTTTCTTTGGGGTCTCTAGATGGCATTAGGATCACAGTTCACCAAACCTAAGTAGATATCAGATTCTTGAACTATCTGCTTACTTCTCTGTGTTTTGAAACACACTTATAAATGCAAAGACCTTCCTTCTCTGTATTTAGAATGCATATTATAACTGTGTATATATAGCTAGTCTGTCCTTAGACAATATCTTTACCTTTTCTTTATTTAGAGATACCAACTTTTTTTTGTTTCATTTTTCTGTAAAATGTCCTCCCCTTTTTCCCCCGTAAAAGGAACAAACAATTCTATTATAAGTCTATACTTAGAGTTTGGGGTTTTGTTTTATTTTATTTTAGGCATGTTTCTCCCCAAGGGACACACTGCCTTTTGGTTTCAGACAGGTGCAGAAACAACTATAATCCGAGAACCTTCCAGCCTCCTCCCTGCCCTGCATCAGACTGCATTTGTTAAGATGGGCCTTCAAGAGGGTGAGGGTTGGTGAAGGGAGCCTTTGGAAAAGAGTACATTTTTGATGGTTACTTGATTTGTTCATAAAGGGTCCATCAGTAGACCGTTTTGAGCATTGCTTTATTAAAAGAGACTCTGTAATCTCTTTTAAAGATTCTCTAATTTATACTGAAAGATGTCTTATCATTTGGCAGTTTTTCATTTGTACATAAACTAGCACAATGTGAGTCTTAGATGAGCACCATCTCAGATGGCTTATTTGGAAAAGTCGCTGTCAGTCATGGAGCAAGCCAATATTTAAATAATTGCTTAGGTTAATTGCTTTTCTTTTAATTATAGAAGTGAAGCGTTGCTTTGATATAATTTTGTCTTATTCACCCCTTAGCGTGGCTGAAAGCAGTGCTGTGAACTAAATCGATTTATTCCAGCACGCATGTTGTCAAGTGAGAAATTGATTGACTCTGTTTTGTAGGAAACTGACTCATTATGCATGTTGTTTATCTACTTTATGGATGTTTATTAATCTAAGTGAAGGCAGAGGTAGTTCCTAAACTGTCTTTTTCACTGTGAATGCCAAAAGTATACCTAAGCAGTTGAGCTAGTCGTTTTCCTTGAGGTATTTTGTTTTATAGGTTGAGTATAGGTTAAGGAAAGAAAGAATGAAAAAATGATTATCTACTTGGTATCTCACTGCTCTTGGGCAATAATTCAGAATCTTTGATGATTATAAATACCAAATTACTTCAGGATTTGTTTTTTCCTCTGCATTTTCTTTCTTTCTTTCTTCTTCTTTTACATCTACATTTCCTTTTAAGCATGTCACACAGGATGCCTTTGACTAATATCCAAATTTACTGAAAGATTTCATAATTCTTCATGTTAGATCAACTAACTAGTTGTTAACCCTAAGGCCTTCTCCTTAATCCTTGAGGAGGTATGATTCCCTGAAACACCGAACGTTCAGCAAATAAGCTTCCTCTACTCTCCCTGTCACATTAATCTCAACGTTCTCATTGACATTTAGGGACAAAGACATCATGTGTTAGTCGCTCAGTCATGTCCGACTCTGTGACCCCCACGTACTGTAGCCTGCCAGGCTCCTCAGTCCATGGAATTCTCCAGGTGAGAATACTGGAGTGGGTTGCCATTCTCTTCTCCAAGGGGTCTTCCCAACCCAGGGATCGAACCTGGGTCTCCTGCATTGCAGGCAGATTCTTTACCATCTAAGCCACCAGGGAAGCCCATCATAATAGAGAGCAAACTTACCATGATGGTCAGTGTACTGTGAGTGCCTGACTGCTGCTGCTTTTTTTTTTAAATATTTATTTATTTTGCGGCATTGGGTCTCAGTTGTGGCACACAGATCTTTCATTGCCATGTGCACGCTTCGCTCTAGTTGCAGCTCGTGGGCTTAGTTGCCCTGCAGCATGTGGGATCTTGTTCCCCAACCAGGAATGGAACCCACGTCCCCTGCATTGAAAGGTGGATTCTTAACCACTGGACCACGAGAGAAGTCCCTGCTTCTTAACTCTAGTGAGAGAGTCAATGGTACTTGAACTTTAACACACCCCAAACTCAACTGGTCTTTAAGGCAACAGAGGGTCCTGCAGGACTGTGCGGCTGGGGTTACAGCAACGTGCAGGTCTGGTAAGATCCTGGTTATGGAACTTATGTGGCACTATGTGGAGCTAGCAGGGGAGCCAGATATAAAATTATTATAGTGTAAATATCATAGTCGAATTATGGTAACCGCCACAAGGAAGGGTAGAACTAAGAGAGGCTTAGTTCACATCTCCAAGGTGGGAGGTCAGAGAGGGCTGCTCAGAAGAAACGGTGTTTACAACTGAGATCCTTTGAGGACAAAGAGCTGTAAGAGATGGACAGAGATGCAGCAAAGGACTGCTCTGGGAGAGGAAATGGCCAGCATCAAGGCCTTGCAGCAGAAATGATCGTGGTGTGCTCAAAGCACTAAAGAAGGCAAGGATGGCAACTAGGATGAGGGTGAGGTAGACATGAATCCATAGAGGGAGGCCAGGGCCAGGCTGTACGGGGTCTCGTAATGTATGGGCAGCGTTCTGGATTTCATCCACAGCCATGGGAAGCCACTGAAAGCTTTTAACTGGGAAAGACTCCTGCATAGTCAAAATGGAAAGGGTTTTTTTGACATTCTGTTTTGCTGAGACTTTCAGTGAGGCCGATGAATCAGAAGTTTGGCACAGTGAGGCATCTGTATTATAAGCCAGTTATCTCTAACTGTGGAAGCATTTATATTTAGAAAATATTTGTAAAGGGACTTCCCTGGTGGTCTAGTGGCTGGGACTCTGTGGTCCCAGTACAGGGGACCCAGGTTCAATCCCTGGTCACGGAAGTAGATCCCATGAGTGTGCTCAGTCGTTAAGTCGTGTCCAACTCTTTGCGCACCCCGTGGACTGTAGCCCGCCAGGCTCCTCTGTCCATGGGATTTTCTACATGCCACAACTAAAAGGTCACATGCAGCAACTAAAAGATCCTGCATGCTGCCATGAAAATTAAAGATCCTGAGTGCTGCAGCTAGGACCTGGTGCAGCCAAATAAATAAATAAAAAGAAAATATTTATGATGTATTCACACCAGCTAGAAGTTGTGGAAATCTGGAAGAAAGTAGATAAATTCTTAAAATCCTACTAAACCAATCTCTCCTGTACTCTGCTGACTATGTATATTGTCTGTACTAACCATAGTATACTATGTTACATAGTTGTACTAACCATTACTTTGCCGACAAAGGTCCATATGGTCAAAGCTATGGTTTTTCCAGTAGTCCTGTATGGATGTGAGAGTTGGACCATAAAGAAGGCTGAACACCAAAGAACTGATGCTTTTGAACTATGGTGTTGGAGAAGACTCTTGAGAGTCCTTTGGACTACAAGGAGATCAAGCCAGCCAATCCTAAAGGAAGTCATTCCTGAATATTCATTGGAAGGACTGATGCTGAAGGTGAAGCTCCAATACTTTGGCCACCTGATGGGAAAAGCCGACTCATTGGAAAAGGTCCTGATGCTGGGAAAGGTTAAAGGCAGGAGGAAAAGGGGACTACAGAGGACGAGATGGTTGGAAGGCATCGCCTACTCCATGGACATGAGTTTGAGCAAGCTTCAGGAGGTGGTGAAGGACAGGGAAGATTCACTTGCTTCAGTCCATGGGTCGCAAAGAGTCAGACGTGACTAGGCAGCTGAACAGCAACCACCATAGAAAACGGACTGGAAGGGGAAGAAGAGCAGAGCTCTGGAGGCTGGGTAAGAGGCGAGTCTGGGACAGATGGCGACAGCTCGGATTGGAGTGAGGCAGAGGAAGTGGAGGGGAGTGAAGTGAAGGGTCGAAGAGATGTTTAGGGAGGGAAGTCTCTGTGAAGTTAAAAGACCAAAGGAGGAATTAGTAGTGACTTAAGAACAGGTGTAGAGAGGGAGAACATGAATTTGTTTAGATGTGATGAGTTCAAAGTGACTTTGAGAGCTCTCCAAGCAGAGATGTCAGGAAGGCATTTGTACATATGGGTCTGGTGCTCACAGAGGAAAAGTCTGCGCTGAAGAGAAAAGTTAGAGGTGTTAGTGTCCTGGGAACTGAGAGAAACAGTCACCTGGTAGAGGAGTATGGTGAGAAAATGACCTCCAACCAACCTTTCTGAATCCCTAACACTTTTTTTTTTTTTTTAATTTTTAAAAATTTTATTGGAGTTTGTGCTTTACGATGTTGGGTTGGTTTCTGCTGTACAGCAGAGTTAATCCACTATACATATATCCCCTCATTTTTGGATTTCATTCCCATTTAGGTCATCACAGAACACTGAGCCATATGGTAGGTTCTCATTAGCTACCTGTTTTATGCATAGTATCAATAGTGTATATATGTCAATCCTAGTCTCCCAGTTCATCCTACCCCCACTTTTCCTCCTTGGTATCCATATTTGTTCTCTACATCTGTGTCTCTATTTTTGCTTTGTAAATAAGATCATTTATATCAATTTTTTCTTGATTCCTCACATATGTATTAATATACAATATTTGTTTCTCTCTGACTTACTTCACTCTCTGACAATTTCTGGGTCTATCCATTTCTCTACAAATGAGCTAGTTTTGTTCCTTTTTATGGCTGAGTAGAATCCCTAACATATGAAAATTCAAGTAGAGAGTGATGAATCAGAGAGAAAAGGGTTTCAAGGATAGATTAGCTTTAGTAGGATTTTAGGATTTTCTTGCTCTCTTGTAGATTTCCCCACCTCTTGGTTGGTGTGAATTCTTTAAAAGTATTTACAAATATACTTAGAATGCAGATGCCTCACTAAGAGAACCATTTCATTCGTCAAAGTCTGATTGAAAGTCTTCATCCCCCCCATCCCTCTGGGTTGTCTCAGGGCAATGATTTGGGGTGCCCTGCTTCATGCATCAAACTTGCACCGGTCATCTATTTTACCTATGGTAATATACATGTTTCAGTTCTAGTCTCTCAAATCGTTCCACACTCGCCTTCTCCCACAGAGTCCAAAAGTTTCTTCTTTACATCTGTGTCTCTTGCTGCCCTGCATATAGAATTATTGTTACCATCTTTCTAAATTTCATATATATATGTGTTAATATGCAGTATTTGTGTTTCTCTTTCTGACTTACTTCACTGTATATAGTAGGCTCCAGGTTCATCCACCTCATTAGAACTGACTCAAATGTGTTCCTTCTTATAGCTGAGTAATATTCCATTGTGTATATGTACCACAACTTCTTATCCATTCGTCTGCTGATGGACATCTAGGTTGCTTCCATGTCCTGCTGCTGCTGCTGCTGCTGCTAAGTTGCTTCAGTCATGTCCGACTCTGTGCAACCCCATTGACGGCCTCCTACCAGGCTCCTCTGTCCCTCGGATTCTCCAGGCAAGAACACTGGGGTGGGTTGCCATTTCCTTCTCCAATGCAGGAAAGTGAAAAAGGAAAGTGAAGTCGCTCAGTCATGTCTGACTCTTAGCGACCCCATGGACTGCAGCCTACCAGGCTGCTCCGTCCATGGGATTTTCCAGGCAAGAGTACTGGAGTGGGGTGCCATTGCCTTCTCCACCTCCACGTCCTAGGTATTGTAAATAGTGCTGCAGTGAACATTGGGGTATATGTATCTCTTTTATTTCTGGTTTCCTTAGGGTGTATGCCCAGCAGTGGGATTGGTGGGTATTATGGCAGTTCTTTTCCCAGTTTTTTAAGGAATCTCCGTATTGTTCTTCACAGTGGCTATACTAGTTTGCATTCCCACCAACAGTGTAAGAGGGTTCCCTTTTCTCCACACCTTCTCCAGCATTTATTGTAGACATACCTTTTAAAATAGCTGTGGAGGGGACTTTCCTGTGGTCCAGTGGTTAAGACCCCAAGCTCCCAATTCAGGAGGCCCAGATTCCATCCCTGATCAGGGAACTAGAGGCAAATCCAGCATCTAAAGCCAAACAAGGGAAGTTCTTTTTTTTTTAAGAAAAATTCTAGCTAAGAAATGAAGAAAGAATGATAGAATTGAAAGTCATTCTTTTATCATTTTATTGAAGTAAAGTAGATCCTCAGTTGATACTAAAATGGTGAAAAGTTGATGGGACTCTTTAAAATGGAGAGACCAGACTGACTCCACTGAATCCACTGATTAATAGTAACACATATGACATCACTCAGGGGTTGGCAGACTTTTTCTATAAAGTGCTAGATAGTAAATATCTTGGGCTTTGTGGGCTATGCAGTCTTTGTACTTGTAGTGAGAAAGCAGCCATAGGCGATACAGAAGTGAGTGAGAATGTCTGACCTCTATTGTTAATATAATAGGAAGTATACAGCACAGCCTGTGAGGTAGTCTTGTCCCAAAACATCAAGGCTGCATCAGATGAAAGCTCCAGTTTTTATTACACCTTTTAAAGAAATAAAGGAAATAGGGACTTCCCTGGTGTACCAATGGCTAAGACTCCATGCTCCCAATGTAGGGGGCCCAGGTTTGATCCCTGGTTGGGGAACTAGATCCCACACGCTGCAACTAAGACCTGGCATAGCCAAATAAATTTTAAAAAGAAAAGATAAAGGGGGGAAAAAAGAAAGGAAAGAAATACTGGGAATAAAGTAGCAAGTCACTTGCAAAATCCACACTGAGGGACATTCTGTAGGATGAATAATCTGGTTTCTCAAGTAAATCAAAGCAAGAAAAAGGGAGTAAAAGCGGCCCTGATAGGGGACAAAAAGAATCAAATGTGATATGTGGACTTTATATTCCTGTTGGAGCAAATGAATTATATAGTTACTTCAGTCATGTCTGACTCTGCGACTCCATGGATTATAGCCTACCAGGCTCCTCTGTCCATGGGATTTCCCAGGCAGAAATACTGGAGTGTGTTTCCATGCCCTCCTCCAGGGGATCTTTCTGACCTAGGGATCGAACTCACGTCTCTCACATCTCCTGCCTTGGCAGGTAGGTTCTTTACCACTAGCACCACCAAGGAAGCCCCAGTTATACGGTATGTTTTTGCAACAGTCAGGGAAATTTGAATGTTAGATGATTTTAAGGAATTCCTCTTAATTCTGTTAGATGTAACATTTGGCATGGTAGTTATTTCTCAGCAGCAAATACTGAAGTATGTGTAGGTGAAATGACATGGTACCTGTGATTGACTTTAAAATACTGCCCTAACAAATAGATGTAACAGATGAGTGGAGAGTAGCAAAATGTTGATGATTGTTGAAACTGGGTCATAGACACATGGGGTTTTATTATAGTCATCTGTTTACATTTGATGTTTCAAAACTTTCATTTTAAGTTAAAGTTGAATATACCCACCCAAAGTGTATGTGTTGATGGTGGAGGTTGGGGCTGGGTGGG
>SJYX01002293.1:14381-48037 GCA_006410675.1 Oreotragus oreotragus
GGGGGCGCAGGGGGAGTGATTGGGGGTGGTTGCACTTCGAAATGTTTGTATTCCCTAAGGACCTGCTTGTTTAGGTAAAGAGAAGTTGTTTAATGGAAGAGGAAACAAGTAAAAATAAATGTTATTTGTTTCCTGCAGACCCACCAACCGCTCTTCCTCTTTCTTGTAGTGATACACACCTGCTCTGCCTATTTGTCCTCAGCCAGTGCTTGCTGTTGACATTACCAGACAATACCTGTTTTTTAATTTTATCGTTTTATTGAAGTTTTTATCGTTATTTTTATTATCATTTAAAAAAAAATTTATTTCATTGCATCAAGTCTTAGTTGTAGCATGTAGAATCTTTGATCTTTAGTTGCAACATGTGGGATCTAGTTCCCAGACCAGAAATTGAACTCAAACCCCATGCACTGGGAGTGAGGAGTCTTAGTGTAGCCATTGGCCCACCAGGGATGTCCCTTATTATCATTTTTTTTATCATAGTTTGAATTTATTGTTCTAGTAAACAGAAGAGAGAATATAATGTGGAAGGTAGAGAACAATAAACTCTTGATTTCCTGACTAATATGTAACTTAAAAGAGGAGATTACTTTGGCTAAATACTATGGTAGCTTCAGTTCAGTTCAGTTAAGTAGCTCAGTTGTGTCTGACTCTTTGCGACCCCATGAATGGGGTTGGTGATGGACCCCCTGTCCATCACCAACTCCTGCAGTTCACTCAGACTCATGTCCATTGAGTTGGTGATGCCATCCAGCCATCTCATCCTCTGTCATCCCCTTCTCCTCCTGCCCCCAATCCCTCCCAGCATCAGAGTCTTTTCCAATGAGTCAAATGTTCGCATGAGATGGTCAAAGTATTGGAGTTTCAGCTTTAGCATCAGTCCTTCCAAAGAACACTCAGGGCTGATCTCCTTTAGAATGGACTGGTTGGATCTCCTTGCAGTCAAGGGACTTCTCCAACACCACAGTTCAAAAGCATCAATTCTTCGGTGGTAGCTTCACCATGACCTAAATCTGTTTTTAATGACAACTTTAAGTTGAACATTCTTCAAAAGATGAAAAACTTTGATTTTTGAAATTAGAATTTTTTATCTGTTATCAATAAATAGAAGAAAGCAAAGAGTAAAATAGTAATGTTAAAATTCTAAGATGATATGTTGTGGCATACATATGTCTACATGCCAGTGTCATCTGAGAGCTCATTAGAAATCAAATGTTTATTTTTATTTACATATTTATTTACTTTTGACCATGCTACATGGCTTGTGGGATCTTAGCGCCCGACCAGGGATTGAACCCAGGCCCCTGTCAGTGGAGGTGAAGAGTCCTAACCACTGGGCCGCCAGGGAAGTCCCCCCAAATTTAGATTTTTTTTTTTTAAATAAAGAGAAATAGTTGGAGATCTTTAGATAGCGAGAATTATGATGAACCTTCAGTTTCATGGTATAGCCTTCTGAGTTTAATTACAGCTGCAAAGCTGAGTATCTTTTCTCTTTAATCTCTTATTTGGAAGTAATTTCACAGTACAAGAAGTTGTACACTTTTTGGTATGAAAAGTAGTACCAAAAAAAAAAAAAGAACCAACCCTTGTATTCCCAGATTAATCTGCTCAAAACTTACTTGCTCTATCATTTGAGTTGTATGTGTAATCTCTCCTCTCCCAAACCGCCATACGTACTCTTTTTTTCTTGAAATATCTAAAGATAAGTGAAATATCCATTATAGCTCTTTACTCCTAAATGCTTCAGTGTGCATTTCTTAATAGAGATACTCTCTTACATAATCGCAGTACAGTCATCAACTTTCTATCTATCATCTATATTCCAGTTTTATCAGTTGCCTTAATGTCTTTTATGCTGTCTTTCATTCCCAGTGTAGCATCTAGTCTAGGGTCAGGTAGTACAGGTACTTGTCACATTAGCTTCTTTTAATCTGGATTTTTTCCCCCACAGACTCTATCTTTTATGACATTGACAATTTTGAAAAATATTGTCTCTCTGGCTTTTTACTTAAAAATAAAATAGAATTTTCCTCCTTTTGTGCTTGTCTGATGTTGCCTGATAATTAGATTCAGGCTGTGCATTTTTGGTTCAGAATGCTGTATGGGTAACCTTCTCTTAGGGTTTCCTGTCTATCAAACTCATTTGATCATCTAGTCAAGGTATTGTCTAGATTCTCCACTATATAATGAGTTTTCTGGTTTTTAATCTATTGTAACTAATAAGCAGTTGGGAAGATACTTTGTTGTTGTTTAGTTGCTAAGTCATGTCCAGTTCTTCTGCGACCTTATGGGCTAGAGCCCGCCAGGCTCATCTGTCCATGAAATTCTCTAGGCAAGAATATTGGGCTGGGTTTGCATTTTTTCCTCCAGGGAATCTTCCCGACCCAGGCATTGAACTTGTGTCTTCTGCATTGGCAGTTGGATTCCTTACCACTGAGCCACTAGGGAAGCACAGGAAGATACTTTAGGACCATGCAGATATCCTGCTCCTCATCAAAATTTCCCCCTGGATTTAACACCATGGCTGATTTTTGCCTGACATAGTCTTAACTGTGATGACTGCAAGATGCTAATTTTTCCAACTGCAGTCCTCCCTTCAAATATATCAGTAGACTCTTGGCATTTTATTGCAGTAAAAGCATTCCCTTCTCTCCCATATGTTGTTTATTTTATCTATTTATTAACAATATGGACTCATAAATTCCTTATTTTTTTCAGTGCTTTATAATTCAGTAGTTAATCATTCTGGTGCTTCAGTTCCAGATGTGGTCAGTGACATGTTTCCATCTTTTTTTTTTTTATTATATTCTTACTTTTCAGACCAATAAGATATTAAAGGTTCACCTTCTACCTGCCTTGCCCCAGCCCAAGAGTCAGCCATGTCTCTCAGGGGCCTTTGTTCTTTTGCTGAGGGAATGGAATTTGATAAAATCTGGGCACTAGGTTTGAGTGCATTAATTTTACAGCCACTGTATAAGCATAAATGTGTACATATTAACATATTTAATATTTAACAGTACAGTGAATACTTTTTGAGACTATAATATTATCTCATTATAGTTACAGAAAAAAGTATAGTAGTAAGACTTCTGTCAGTGAACTTCTACTGCTAAAATTTTCTTGAATTTCAAAGGAAAGGCATAAGTGATGCAAGCCTGAAGGCCAGATGGGATTTCAGTGGGCAGAGTTGGTACTGGAGGGTGTTCCAGGGAGAATGAATGACATCGGCAATGACATAAGTGAACACTAACAGTAATAACGTTAAATATCCTGCTTAAGTAATGATGCCTGATTTCCACCCACGTGGGGAAAGGTGAAAGACAAGGAGGAGAAGGTTGTATGAGGTTGTGTTTAGAGGACTTTGAATGTTGGACTTAGGATTTGGGGTCTTTAGTAAGAAGATAATGGAGAGCTATTGAGGATTTTTGAATAGTGTCATAACAAGCTTAACTCTGGTTTAGAGATTAATCTAGAAGATACACAGAGGTTAGGTTGAGGAAATTTCCAGCTAAGACCTGTGAAGAGCTTATTATAATAGTTCAAGCCAGAGATATAGGGATTTGAACTACTAAATGAAGGAAAGAAGTGGATTAGAGTCATGTTTTTCAACCTGTTTTCTAGAACTCTGGGAGTGTGGGACAAACCTGGGGGTAGGGGGTGGGGGACAGAATATATTAACTGAACAACAACTTAAAACTCTTTGTGACAGAAAAGCATCTCTTTAAAATATCCCTGTAAGTATCTCTTTAAAAAGATTGTGCTGCTTAAGGAACAAAGAAGTCCATAGAGAAAAAAAAAAATTTTTTTTTAAGTTTCTATCCACATTTGTTTGGATGCTTTTGGTTTTTAAACTCATACTTCTTTCATAGCCCCTTTTCCAAAGATTTGAGCCTTCACAGTCAGGAAAATAGTTGTGGCATTAGCTGAATTAAACTCGGACCCCAGCAGTGACAGCGCCAAGTCCTAACTGCTGAACTGCCAGGGAATTCCTGAGTTGTGTCTATTTGTTAATGCTGAAAGGCCAGTGTCAAAAAGGCACGTACTAATTTAACTCTTTCTCCAGAAACAAGGTGTTCTTGGCCAAAACCTTTAGAGTCGTCCTGGGCTCTTTTCTTTTGCTTGTGTGTACAGGGAATCCACCATGAAATCCGACTGGCTTTACCTTCCAGTCGCATCCCTAGTCTAACCACTGCGTCACCTCCACTGTCCATCACCACCACAGCCGTGGCCTTCCGCTTGCTCTCCATCCTTGCCTCTCCAGCCTGTTCCGCTCCGCTGTCACCATGTACTTCCTGCTTAAGACCTTTGCAAGGGCTGTTCCCCTATATCAGCAGAGTTAGCGCTTGTGTTTAGAGTTTGCTCAAATGTTACTTTCTCTATGGGAGCCTGCCCTGAACTTAACCATTAATGATAATCCCTTCCCCACCTATGCATATACTTTCCCCTCCTCCTTTATCTTGTTCTATTTTTTTTCCTTATGGTATTTATTCCCTAACATAGTCTGTAATTATATATATGTTATGTAACTCCCCAGTCCAGAGTTTGAGATCCACATTGGCAGGTGTTTTTGTTTTCTAAACTGAACGTGTAATCAGTTCAGTTCAGTTCAGTTGCTCAGTCGTGTCCGACTCTTTGCAACCCCATGAACTGCAGCACGCCAGGCCTCCCTGTCCATCACCAACTCCCTGAATTCACCCAAACTCATGTCCATTGAGTCAGTGATGCCATCTAACCATCTCATCCTCTGTCGTCCCCTTCTCCTCCTGCCTTCAATCTTTCCCAGCATCAGGGTCTTTTCCAATGAGTCAGCTCTTCGCATCAACTGGCCAAAATATTGGAGTTTCAGTTTCAACATCAGTCCTTCCAGTGAACATCCAGGACTGATTTCCTTGAGGATGGACTGGTTGAATCTCCTTGCAGTCCAAGGGACTCTCAAGAGTCTTCTCCAACACCACAGTTCAAAAGCATCAATTCTTCTGCACTCAGCTTTCTTTATAGTCCAACTCTCACATCCATACATGACCACTGGAAAAACCATAGCCTTGACTAGATGGACCTTTGTTGGCAAAGTAATGTCTCTGCATTTTAATATGCTGTCTAGGTTGGTCATAACTTTCCTTTCAAGGAGTAAGCGTCTTTTAATTTCATGGCTGCAGTCACCATCTGCAGTGATTTTGGAGCCCAAAAAAATAAAGTCAGCAACTGTTTCCACTGTTTCCCCATCTATTTGCCATGAAGTGATGGGACCAGATGCCATGATCTTAGTTTTCTGAACGTTGAGCTTTAAGCCAACTTTTTCACTCTCCTCTTTCACTTCCATCAAGAGGCACTTTAGTTCTTCTTCACTTTCTGCCATAAGGGTGGTGTCATCTGCATATCTGAGGTTATTGATATTTCTCCCAGCAATCTTGATGCCAGCTTGTGCTTCTTCCAGCCCAGCATTTCTCATGATGTACTCTGCATAGAAGTTAAATAAGCAGGGCGACAATATACAGTCTTGACGGACTCCTTTTCCTATTTGGAATCAGTCTGTTGTTCCATGTCCAGTTCTCCCAGTTGCTTCCTTACCTGCATACAGGTTTCTCAAGAGGCAGGTCAGGTGGTCTGGTATTCCCATCTCTTGAAGAATTTTCCACAGTTTATTGTGATCCACACACTCAAAGGCTTTGGGGTAGTCAGTAAAGTAGAAATAGATGTTTTTCTGTAACTCTTTTGCTTTTTCAATGATCCAGCGAATGTTGGCAATTTGATCTCTGGTTCCTCTGCCTTTTCTAAAACCAGCTTGAACATCTGGAAGGTCATGGTTCACATATTGCTGAAGCCTGGCTTGGAGAATTTTGAGCATTCCTTTGCTAGCATGTGAGATGAGTGCAATTGTGCTGTAGTTTGAGCATTCTTTGGCATTGCCTTTCTTTAGGATTGGAATGAAAACTGATCTTTTCCAGTCCTGTGGCCACTGCTGAGTTTTCCCAATTTGCTGACATGTTGAGTGCAGCACTTTCACAGCATCATCTTTTAGGATTTGAAATAGCTCAACTGGAATTCCATCACCTCCACTAGCTTTGTTCTTAGTGATACTTCCTAAGGCCCATTTGACTTCACACTCAAGGATATCTGACTCTAGGTGAGTGATCACACCATCCTGATTATCTGGGTTGTGAAGATCATTTTTATATAGTTCTTCTGTGTATTCTTGCCACCTCTTCTTAATAGCTTCTGCTTCTGTTAGGTCCCTACCGTTTCTATCCTTTATCGAGCCCATCTTTGCATGAAATGTTTCCTTGGTCTCTCTAATTATCTTGAAGAGATCGCTAGTCTTTCCTATTCTGTTTCCTATGAAAACCATACTGGAGTGTACTTGTGGGCCCCAGGAGAGACAGNGTATTCTTGCCACCTCTTCTTAATAGCTTCTGCTTCTGTTAGGTCCCTACCGTTTCTATCCTTTATCGAGCCCATCTTTGCATGAAATGTTTCCTTGGTCTCTCTAATTATCTTGAAGAGATCGCTAGTCTTTCCTATTCTGTTTCCTATGAAAACCATACTGGAGTGTACTTGTGGGCCCCAGGAGAGACAGGTGGTTATTTTAAATTGCTTTTGTTTGATAAGCTGTACAACTTCGTATGCTGCTCTGGAAGCCAAAGTACCTCAGGCGTGAGACCACGGCACTATTTCCTATGATATGTAATAGGCCCTCCATAAACGTTGTTACAAGAAGGAAGGACAACTAAGAGCATGAAATCATTAAGCTTGGTTACCAGGCTTCTTGCTCATAGCAGATCTGAGAAATTGAATGAAAGAAAGAATGGGATGCTGCTTAATCAACCTGTGTTCCTTAGACCAGAATCACTGATGGTAACTGGCTTGGATAAAATAGGCCTGGAAAGTGCTGCATAAACTGTCCCTTTACTAGAAAATCACATCCATTAGCATAGTGCTCACCATAAGAACTCCTACAGTAACCTCTGCTTGAACTCACTTAGTCACAAAACTCTCATTTGGTCTTGTTACGGAACACTGTTGGCTCCTGGTGAACAGCGTTTGAGGAAAACCATACTGGAGTGTACCTGTGGGCCCCAGGAGAGACATGTGGTTCTTTTAAATTGCTTTTGGTTGATAAGCTGTGCAACTTCGTATGCTGCTCCGNTCACAAAACTCTCATTTGGTCTTGTTACGGAACACTGTTGGCTCCTGGTGAACAGCGTTTGAGGAAAACCATACTGGAGTGTACCTGTGGGCCCCAGGAGAGACATGTGGTTCTTTTAAATTGCTTTTGGTTGATAAGCTGTGCAACTTCGTATGCTGCTCCGGAGGCCAAAGTACATCAGGCATGAGACCACGGCTCTTAGTTCCTGCAGATCCTTTTATTTATTTTTAAATTATTTATTATTTATTAAGTTGATTATTGATTAACTTGGTAATTATTTATCAATTAATTTGTCACTTATTTAACTATTAATTATATTTATATTTATTTTATCCTTTATTTTAATTTTATTATTTGTTCTGTTGACATATAGTTGAGTTACAATGTTGTGTTAATTTCTATGTACAGCAGAGTGATTCAGTTATATATACATATATATATTCTTTTTCATATTCTTTTCCTCTTATGATTTATCACAGGATATGAATATAATTCCCTATGCTATACGGTGGGACCTTATTCATTCTATGTATTCTAGTTCACATCTGCTAGTTTTAACCTTCCAATCCATCTCTCCCCCACCCCTCCATCCCTTGGCAACCGCAGGTATATTCTCAGTGTCGGTTGTGAGTCTGTTTCTTTTGTGTAGTTAGGTTCATTTGTGTTGTGTTTTAGATTCCATGTATAAGTGATATCGTATGATATTTATGCTTGTCTGGTTTACTTCATTTAGCGCAATAATCTCTAGGTCCATCCACGTTGCTGCAAATGGCATTGTTCTGCTCTTTTTTATGACTGAGTAGTATTCCATTGTATATATATAGCACATCTTCTTTATTCTTTCATAGAATCCTTTTAAAAGTTAGCTTTTATTTTAGGTATTTGGGAACAAGATGATCATTCCTTCTCTGGATGGAGACCTCTTCCAGTGGGACCGGGACCGTGAGAGCATGGAAACAGTTCCGTTTACAGTTGAATCGCTTCTTGAGTCGTCTTATAAATTTGGAGATGATGTTGTCTTGGTTGGAGGAAAGTCTCTCACTACATATGGACTCAGTGCATATAGTGGAAAGGTGAGTAAAAATTCAATTTGTTTGGGGAGAAGTCAGGCTAAATAAGAAAAGAAGAAATAATTTCTTAAACTGTACTATTACTGGTTGAGGTCTGTTATAGTTTTCCCCCAAGGATATCATTTCTTTTGACAAAAGAACTGTGAAGTGAAAAGGGGGAAATACTATTAAGAGAAACTGAATTTATCCAAAATAACAGAATAAACGACAGAGTCAAACAGGAGAGCCAGGAATAGCAGAAGGAAGAGAATGAGTAGCTGTGGGCTGCTGCGTGTCGGGTGCGTTTTTCATGCATCATTTTGAAATCGTCACAATATTTCTAATGGTTACATTTAAAAATTTTTATTTGGATAGATGAGGAATGCGCCAAGGATTAATAATAATCCTGATGATAAGAATAACTGCTACTGCTTATTTATTTCTCTAGTTTGAGCCTGTCATGAGAGAATCTAAGAGGCAAGTTCGTGCTCATTTTAGAATGAGAAAATTGAGGGTTTCAAAGGTTCAGAAACTTCCAAGGTCAGATTTGATTTAAATCTGTCTGATGAAAAAGTCATGCTGTTAATGACCTATGCTTTCTCCATCATTAGCTCTTAGGAAATAATCTGATTCTTAAGATTGGGTCTTACAAATCCATTGTTGGGAATAACTAAAAATACGGTTTTTTAGAAAGGTAAAAATCTCTTTCTGACCCCTTTACGCATCAATACTTGAATATTTGTATCTAGACTTGAAAACAAGGAAGAATAGAAAAAAGGTCTTTGATCCTTGAGTTTTTCACACTTGATGATCCCGTGTCTGGGTGTTCGGCCCATAGGCCCTTTCTTGTTCTCCCAGGCTTTTTTGCCTTCTCCAGCCACCTGCCTCTGTATTGTACTGAGGAGGCCTTATGGCCCTCTCTCCTTCAGTGCTCTCATCTGTAAAACAGTGGGACTGAACCTCGGCAGCTAGTTTTGTGATTTGATGGGCTGCTCCAAAATTCTGGTATCCTAGCAGGTTCGCTTCTTTCTGTGAGGATTTTGGTCACACCATCCAAAGAATTTCCCCTTTTCTTTGAATGAGTATATGAAGGAGGTACTTGAAAATGCTAACAGCTGTTAGAGAATATTTGAATTTTTTAGAACTAAATGCTTCTTTTGTATGGAAACTCCGAGGTGGTTTTTCTTTTTTTTTCCTTTAGCTCACCTTGGATTTTATTTATGGTATTATTACTAAGAGATCACAACTAGCTCTCCATTTCTTCATGGAAATGCTCACAGTAAGACTGAAATTGTCTAAATCCTGAAACTCGTTCCCTGAAGTAAATATTCACTGGCACATCTATGGTTCTGAATGTTTCATTTTAGGAACTGGTGGTAATCTAGCTCTTGCTGCTTTTTTTTTTTCCAGTTTTTAAAAATTTATTAAAAAAATTTTATCGGAGTATGGTTGATTTACAGTGTTAGGTTAGTTTCAGGTATACAGCAGAGTGAATCAGTTATACATACATCCACTCTTTTTAAGATTCTTTTCTATATAGGCCACTGTCATCGTTGTTCAGTTACTAAGTGGTGTCCAACTCTTTGCCACCCCTTGGACTGTAGCTTTCCAGGCACCTCTGTTCATGGGATTTTCTAGGCAAGAATACTAGAGTGGGTTGCCATTTCCTTCTCCACTGAACCCGTGTCTCCTGCTTTGGCAGGCGGATTCTTTACTGCTGAGCCACCAGGGAAGCCCATAAAGGCCGTTACAGAGTATCGAGTAGAGGTCCCTGTGCTAAACAGTATAGCTGTTGCTTCTTAATCCTTGGGTGCTTTTTACACTTTTCCTCAATTTACTTTTTATAAATTATTGAGAGTCTTTTACTGTCTCTGATCTCCTGGGACATGTTCTCTTTACCGATTTTACACCTGTCTTTTCAGGTGAGGTACATCTGTTCAGCTCTGGGTTGTCGCCAGTGGGATAATGATGAAATGGAACAAGAAGAAGACATCTTGCTCCTGCAGCGCACCCAGAAAACTGTGAGAGCCGTTGGACCTCGCAGTGGCAACGAGAAGTGCGTATTTAGATGATGTTCCTGTTGATGTTTAGAAGTACAGAAGACCAGAGTTCATCGGCTTTTTCTTTGTTGAGATTTTCTGAACTGTTTTGTTTCCCCCAAAGCATACTACTTTTAAAAGACAAATGTAGCCCCTCAATATATCTGTTTATTTAGGCTGTGCTGGGTCTTGGTTGCAGCATACAGGCTTCTCCACTTGTGATGTGTGGCGTGTGGGATCTTAGTTCCCCCACCAAGGGCTGAACCCACGTCCCCTACATCGGAAGGCAGATTCTTTACCATTGGACCATCAGGGAAGTCCCTGTAGCCCCTAAATTTGAAACGGCTTCATGACTATTACTGTTAACAAATCTTGAGCTGAGCTTCTCACCATGTGCTTTCGGAGATGGTAACCAGGAGGAGTCCCGTACAGTGACTGTATATTAGCTTTGTTGTTGTTATTGCTTAGTTGCTCAGTTGTGTTTGACTCTTGGCAACCCCATGGATTGTAGCCGCCCAGGTGTTCTTTCCATGGGGTTTCCTAGGCAAGAATACTGGAGTGAGTTGCCATCTCCTCCAGGGGATCTTTCTGGCTCAGGGATTGAAGCCAAATCTCTGCGTCTCCTGCATTGCAGGAAGATTCTTTACCAGAGTCACCAGGGAAGCCCATATATTAGCTTAGGTTTAGGTTAATGATACATTTCACAGCAACCTCACTGGTCAAAGTTCTTTGAATACAGAGAGACAAAGCTGATGTGCTTTGTTGTACTTGGGCCTGCTGGACTCTGAAGTTCTCTCTGGTAGATAATTTTGTGTTTGACTACCACCTCAATTTAAAATTAATATTTTAATCTATTTTCTTAAAGTGTTAAAGTATAATTTATTTGGTCAACTACTTTTTTGTTTCCTTTTTCAAATAATGTCAATTTTTACATTTAAAATAACGTGATTAGGGACTTCCCTCGTGGTCCAGTGGTTGAGAATCTGCCTTCCAATGCAGGGGGATCTGGGATCAATCCCTGATCAGGGAGCTAAGATCCCACACGCTACAGGGCAAATAAGCCCATGTGCCACAACTGTTGAGCCCACAAGCCACAACTAGAGAGAAGCCCACACACCACAGCAAAGGGTCCTGCTTGCTGCAACTAAGACCCAACGCAGCCAAATAAATAAAAACTAAGATGAAATTACATGATTGAATTAGATATGCTAGTGGTCATAAATTACATGCTTGACTTTTTTTAAACCTGATGTTTAAATTCTAAATTGCCGTGCAATAAAAAGAATTTGAGAGCCCATCTTTATCTTTTAGAAAGTGAACCAGACTTTGAGATTTTGTTTAATTTGATCCACAATAATTGTTTCCTGAAAACTTTTCTCAAGTTCAGTGAAGAATGTATTCTCTCTTCATTCCCTGGACAGTAAGTCGAGGGCTTTGCTAGCAACCGGAGCGCCTTTCTCCTGATGAGATTTTGTTTCCCTAAATGTTGAGAGCTTGTTGGGTGTTCAGCCACCATAGGAGCAGATGTGAGACTTAACAGAATTTGAATTATCGGAATGGCAAGAGTCTGACGTCTGAGATCCATATTCCTTGAGTATCTACTTTTAAGAGATGTCAGATTTCTAGGGCCATCTTATATCTGTGTCAGGACCATTATAGTGTCAATAGATATGTGATTTTTCTATATGTTACCACTTTACAGATACGGACACTGAAACTCAGACAAGGTTAAGGCTAACCAGATCTGTCAGTACAGAACTAAGATTGGAGCTGAGGTGTCATGACCTTCAGACTTGGTATACTGGGTCACATTGCCTTTCAAGGCTCTATTTTCATAAAAATCTAAACTTGATGTATTCATCTTGCCTTTTACATTGGCTTACTGGGATATCCCAATAAAGGTTAATTTCTCTACACTTAAGTGAAATGTTTCCACACTTTAAGAAGTAGGACCGACTGCAACCTGCGGCATTTTGATGTGACTTTGATGTGTTTTGAGAAAATTGCCTTGATTTGGAAATGTGAACATTTGTTAATCTTTGAGAGAAAATCTACCCCATAGCTGTTGTCAGATCACGGCTCACTCTCAGAACCAGTTTCTAAAGGGTCACGCACCAAGTTGCGCCCTCTTGTGGGTGAAATCAGTAGTGTGCTCTTTTCCAGAAGTTTGTGTTTAATTGTTACTTTTCTCATGATCCAAATTTTAGTGTTTGTTTCTTCACTCTACAAGAGTTCTTTATTATTTGGTCCCTTTTTAAAAATGTAAATTTCTAAAACACGCCTTTGTAAATTTAAGGTGGAATTTCAGTGTTGGCCACTTTGAACTTCGGTATATTCCAGACATGGAAACTAGAGCCGGATTTATTGAAAGCACCTTAAAGCCCAGTGGAAACAAAGAACAGTCTAAAATTATTTCAGACGTGGAAGAGCAGGAAGCTGTCATGATGGATACAGTGATAAAGGTCTCCGTTGCGGATTGGAAAGTTATGGCGTTTAATAAGAAAGGAGGACACCTGGAGTGGGAATACCAGGTACCTAGAGCCACTGAGAATTTATGGATGTGTTTCTTTCCTTCTCAGTCTGACCAGACATGTTGGGTAAGGGGAGGTGACTGCCATTTTGCAATTTTTCAACTTGTTCTCTGTGCTGTAAGAAATTTGTGATCTTACATCGGTTCGAACGTGAAAATTGCTCAATTGTGTTTGACTCTTTGTGACCCCATGGAGTATACAGTCCTTGGAATTCTCCAGGCCAGAATACTGGAGTGGGTAGCCTTTCCCTTCTCTAGGGGATCTTCNTCTTACATCGGTTCGAACGTGAAAATTGCTCAATTGTGTTTGACTCTTTGTGACCCCATGGAGTATACAGTCCTTGGAATTCTCCAGGCCAGAATACTGGAGTGGGTAGCCTTTCCCTTCTCTAGGGGATCTTCCCAACCCAAGGGTTGAACCCAGGTCTCCTGCATTGCAGGTGGATTCTTTACCAGCTGAGCCACAAGGGAAGCCCTCTGTTAGAATGTGGCTATTATGAAAAAGACAGAAGATAGCAAGTGTGGGTGAGGTGAACAGCTTATAGCAGTGTTTCTTTGACCTAGATGTTATGGGAAACAGCATGGAGGATCCTTATAATATTAAACAGAAGTGAAGAGAGTTGATCTTAAATGTTCTTAAAACACACATACAAAGTAACTATGAAATGATGGATATATCAGCTTGATCGTGCTAATTATTTCACAGTGTGTATATGTACCAAAATGTCACACTCTATACCATAAATGGCTTCCCAGAAAGCTCAGTGGTGTAGACCCGCTTGCCATGCAGAAGACACGGATTCAACCCCTGGGTCGGGAAGATCTCCTAGAGAAGGAAATGGCAACCCCCACCAGTATTCTTGCCTGGGAAATTCCGTGGAGAGAGAATCCTGGCAGGCTATATAGCCCATGGGCTCACAAAAGAGTTGGACACAACTTAGCAACTAAACAATAATATCATAAGTACATACATTTTTATTTGTCAAATTATACCTCAATAAAGCTGAACAACAACAAAAAAGCTGGAAAAGTGAAAAAATTTTAAATAAATCTATGGTTTTAAATGGTATTTCAGGAGTTGGGATACATATAAATACTGCTTGAAGATACTTAAATTTTCTTTTCCTTTTTTTTTTTGGTTTGTTTGTTTAGTTTTGTACTCCCATTGCATCTGCCTGGTTGGTTAAGGATGGCAAAGTCATTCCCATCAGTCTTTTTGATGACACAAGTTACACCTCCAATGATGGAGTTTTAGAAGATGAAGAAGATATTGTAGAAGCTGCCCGGGGAGCCACAGAAAACAGTGTTTACTTGGGTGAGTGGATGTCTCTTATCTCGAGATAGTACATGTTGAATCCAGGTTTTATTTCTACATGGTCTCTCCCTACTTCAGCTATGCTTATAGTAGTTTTAATCCCTTAGTACATTCTCTGGCCTTAAGATTTATACTTTGATTTCTGTTCTGCAGTGTTTTCTCATTCTTTCAGTTCTGAAACTTCTAATTACCATAGTATATTCTTTTTCTCAGAGACCTTTATTTAAAATGCTTAAAATTGTTGTCATTATGTAGCATGGTTTCATGATATATCCTCAAAGTCTAAAACTTTTTACATTTGTATTTGTACCTCTATTAAACTTGCTCCCTCTTAAAGATTATGTTTAGTTTTTTCTATACATCTATACAGCTTATCTGAAAAATTAAAACGAAATTTATGTGTGCTACTGGGCAATTAAAAGCCTTTAATATAATATATTTTGAAAACCCTAAAATCTAATTATTTGAACTAATCTTGTGGCCAAATACTCATAAAATTCTTTTAGTGCTATCAATGTGCTACCCATCCCTCAATCTCGGTGAAATGCAAGAATTTGAAAAAGTAACATGTCACACACATGATATGATAGTATTTAATTGAATTGTTAGTATCTTGTGAATGATAGGTGTTTAGGTTTTCTTAAAGAAAAAGTTACTTCATCTAAGCTATTAGTTTCCTAAGAGTACAATTATTTCTTTCAATTTTCCTGCCAGAGGGATTTTCCAGTTTTTACCAAAGATTATTCAGTGAGAAACATTGTAACTTGTACTTAACTTTCCTGCCCTGTTTTTGTTGAATAACCTTTGGGTCATATTTGAGTGCTTCATGCATGAGTCTTTGAAAAGAGCTGTGTAGCACATGAATCAATAACTGAAATTTGTCTAATTTTATTAAATCAAAAAACCCTTTTGAAAAAAAAAAATCATTGGCACTTGATTCTAAATGTAATCGACAGGGTTCTGGTTGATTTAGGAATGTACAGAGGCCAACTGTATCTTCAGTCATCAGTCAGAATTTCAGAAAAGTTTCCTACGAGTCCCAAGGCCTTGGAATCTGTCAATAGTGAAAATGCTATTATTCCTTTGCCAACCATCAAATGGAAACCTCTAATCCGTAAGTGAACTGTGAACTTTTATAAATGTTATTAGGATGTTCAGAGGCCTGACCATGACTGTCTTTGCCCAGTATCATAAGGATCATAAGGATCACAACTATTAGATACTCTGTACTTTCTGATGGCCCTCCTAATGGCTCAGCAGGTAAAGAACCCGCCTGCCAATGCAGACACAGGTTCGCTCCGTGAGTCGGGAAAGCCCCCTGGGGGGGAAATGGGACTACCCACTCCAGTGTTCTTGCCTGGAGAACCCCATGGATAGGGGAGCCTGGTGGGCTACAGTCCATGGAATCGCAGAGTAGGCCACGACTGAGCACACAAGCTCGTACTTTCTAATAAACGGGGAGGTATTTCAGAAGTTAATGAATTCTGATTATCATTTACAATGTGATTTCATTGAAGTGACAGCTGCTTCTGTAGAAATCAGTGTTAATAAAATGTTTCTCTAGACAGGTGAGAAAACCTTGTAACCATTCTCTGACCGTGCCTTGGTATCATTTAGTTTATATTTATATTCAGAATATTTGTGAAACATTTTCTGGCTAAGCCATCATCTTTGAGACACTGAAATGAATTGAATTCAGATATTAAGCCATCTGTTTTCTTCAGCTGTCTTTCTGTACCTTGTATATGTTTTTTATCACATATACCACATCATATTTTAATGACTTGTGTAAATGATTCATCTTCTCTACAAGACTGCTTTTCAAGGGGAAAAACCTTGGGCCATTGTTTGACGAACATATTTAAACTGAACTGTGGTTGAGTATCTGTGTTTCGAATGAATGAGGCATACAGATTTTCATTAAAATCACAGCAGTTAAGATTTCACCGTTTTCTTTTAGATTCTCCTTCTAGAACTCCTGTCTTGGTGGGGTCTGATGAGTTTGACAAGTGTCTTAGTAATGATAAGTTTTCTCACGAAGAGTACAGCAACGGTGCACTTTCAATCTTGCAGTATCCCTATGGTAAGTATGCTTACATTTGAACTGAAAATGGTGTCTGATTTTTCTAGTTAGTTTAGTTTATTAATTCGAAGTTAATTAATAGAATTCAAATGCAGGGTAATCAGTTGGAGGGTAAAAAATAAAATATCTTGGGAAGCAAATGTTGTATATGGTGACCAAGGCTCCAAAGACTGTTGGCAGGGGTTTTGTCACATGCTAGATTGGACACACCTAACTTACCTATGTCTCTGTTCCTTCATCTGTAAAACAAAGATATAATAATCCTATACATCTGTTTGTCGAATTGTTCTAAGGTCTAAATGAGGTAATGCAGTCTGCTTTTGTCTTGACATGCACACACTGCCGTATTTACTTGTTCTAAACATTTTATTTATCTTCGGCTGCACTGGGTCTTCGTTGCTGCGTGTGGGCTTTCTCTAGTTAGGCAGAGCAGGGCCTACCACCGTGAGCACGCGAGGCCTTCTCATTGTGTTGGCTTCTCTTATCGCAGGGCACAGGCTCTAGTGTGCCAGGGCTTCCACGGTCTGGTGCACCGGCTCGTTGGTTGTGGCCTGTGGGACCTAAAGCATACAGACTTCAGTAACTGTGGCTCAACGGTTGTGACTCAACAGGCTCTGGAACGCAGCTGAGGCACGTGGGCTTAGGTACCCCTCAGCATGAGGGATCTTCCCAGACCAGGGACTGAACCTTTGTCCCCTGCACTGGCAGGTGCATTCTTATCCACTGCGCCACCAGGGAAGCCCAGTAATGCTTAGTCTTAATTAGCGCCACGTCTGGCAAACAGTAAATGCTCAGTAAGCATCAGTTCTTGTTATTACCTCTTATTTAATGATCAGCTTATAGAATATAGTCTATGCACTATCTGTCTGTCTGGTGAAAATAGATGTTTCCCATAAGAGCTATGTGAAAATGCTATACAATGGGATTATTTTAATTTTGTTTTAAGACAAGGAAAATTAGCATGGAAGTCGAAAATAGGTGAAATTTGGCATGTAACACATTGCTATTTATTTAGGAAAGTGAAAGTAAAGTCGCTCAGTCGTGTCCAACTCTTTGCGACCCCATGGACTGTAGCCTACCAGGTTCCTCTGTCCATGGGATTTTTCAGGCAAGAATACTGGAGTGGGTTGCCATTTCCTTCTCCAGGAGATCTTCCTGACCCAGGGATTGAACCCAAGTCTCCCGCATTGCAGGCAGACTCTTTACCATCTGAGCCACCGGGAAAGCTGGGGATATTCAGATATGAAAAATGAACATCTTTTGAACAGTTGAACATTAAAAAGAAAAATCCTCGAAACTGTATTAGGCAAAAACATAGGTTCCTCAGTTAGTTACCCTAGATGGTAGAACTGGGACGTTATTGTAGAATTTAAATTGATTTAGTTAAAAAAAAAAACAAAACAAGGTACTAAAGTCTGTTGTTGATCAACATAGAAGGTAAAAGAGAACTGTGTAATCTGCCCACACGGTGTAAAACAGAAGTTAAAAAGAAAAGCTGCTTTCTAGGACAGACTCATTTTGATAGCCTGAAATGAACCAGAGAGCACAGTGGAAATGTTTTCCTTTCCTTGTGAAGAATGAGTCATGCTAAAATTTGGTATTTTGTTGGGGCTAAATGAAAGGAAAGTTTAAAATCCTCGAAGGAAGTTTGAATACTAATTTTCCACTTAAAGAATTGCATTATTAATGAGATAATGAATAAGAGATTTTCATTTTTAGTCTTATTATTATTCAATAGAAAGAAAGTGTATGATGTTATGGAATAAAGAAAAATATATCTGTGTAGAAGGAAGAAAAAGCACAGTAAATGAGGCTGTGGAAATGTGCTAAAGAGGAGATGAAACCTTAGAAAAAGGAATTGAAAGTGTTATAAGTCATAGGGAATGAGATAATTATTAGCAGTTAATGGTGGAACTATATTGGTTTATCTTTTTTAAAAAACACACTTCTAATGTTTATTTTTTCGAAGATAATGGTTATTATCTGCCATACTATAAGAGGGAAAGAAACAAGCGGAGCACGCAAATCACGGTCAGGTTTCTTGACAACCCAAATTACAAGAACATCCGCAAAAAGGACCCCGTTCTTCTCTTACACTGGTGGAAAGAAATAGTTGGAACCATCGTGTTTTGTATTGTAGCAACAACTTTCATTGTACGCAGACTCTTCCATCCTCATCCTCACAGAGTAAGACATTTTTTAGAATCTCATTTATTTTAAAGTGTTGGGACTATAGAAAACTTTATGTGTGTGTGTGTGTGTGCACGCGAATGCATGCTTATGTGCTGGGCAAGGGGTACATTTCCTTAAATTTCACCCTAAAATCACTGTTGCCTATACTTTTGTTTCCACGTGCTTGTCACCCCTCCTTCACTCTTCAACCCTGGCTCCACCCTGATCATTTCCCTTCCCTTTGACAAAAAAAATGCTGTTGTTTTGTTTTCTTCTAATACATTTTCTCAGTATTGTTTGTTCTTCCATGTTATTTTACAGCCTAATATTGTTAGCTAACTTCAATTCAACTTTTGTACTGAGAGTGATTTTTTTCCCCCACCTCTTCAGCAAAGGAAGGAATCTGAAACTCAGTGTCAAACTGAAAATAAATATGATGCTGTCAGTGGAGAAGCTAATGACAGTAGCTGGAATGACATAAAAAATTCTGGATACGTGTCACGGTAAGAGTCTTATGCTAAAGTGTATGTGTGTGTGTTGTAGCTTCTGGTGGTAACTGTTCAAATCCAGAAAGAAATAGCCTTAGATATAGAGGACACATGGATTGCCAGAATGGGGAGGAGTGGGACTGGTGGGTGAAACAGATGAAGACTAGAGTAGTTGTTCATTTCACGTGCTCTGTAAACCTCCAGTTATGTGGTAAGTCACGGGGATATAACAGACAGTGTAAGGAATATGGTCAATGACACTGCAGTAATTGTCTATGGAAACAGATGGTTACTAGACTTACTGTGGTGATCATTTTATATTGTATACAAATGTCAAATCGTTATATAGTGCACCTGAAACTTACATATTGTTTAACTTTTTTCTTTTTAATGTATGTGTACTAAGTCACTTCAGTCATGTCCAACTCTTTTTGACCCTGTGGACTGTGGCCCATCAGGCTCCTCAGCCCATGGGATTCTCCAGGCAAGAATACTGGAGTGGGTTGCCATGGCCTCCTCCAGGGGATCTTCCAGACCCAGGGATCAAACCCTATTCTCTCATATCTCCTTCATTGGCAGGCGAGTTCTTTACCACTGGCGCCACCTGGGAAGCCCTGAAACAGACTTATCCTTCAAGTTACTTAAACCAATTCAAAGTGGCATATAAGATGGACAGAAGTATAGTGTTACAAAACTTTAGAATTACAGCCACCATGTATGTCAGTTACATCTCAGTAAAACTGAAATTTAAAAAAGAATTATGGCCACCAAATTGAGTTGTTATTCAGATAACTTAGTTATTGCGGGTTTACCATGTACTGGGCTTGACATTAATAATTGATAATTATTACATACTAAAATATGATATAAATAATAATGTTAATTATTATATTATTAGAGTATGATATAAATCTCCTGTGTTACTAATCCTTAGTTATTTATCTCATCCTTATTCTGTCCTAAATAAAAAGCAGAAAAATGGGAGAAATACATCAATAGAATAGATCATTGTTAAAAGCAGAAAAAAGAGATTGGTTACTTAAAAAGTAGCCAATTCAAATAATTTGAAAGTAAAATATAAGTAGAGAATCTGTTAGCAGATCTGTCGGGTGTACAGATTTTAATGTTTTGTGGGACTAGAAATAATGCTGTGGTTCGGTTTTCTTACTCCATGGATTATTGTTACATTTCCCCTTGGTTTTGATATCGTGCCTAGAACTTCCATAATGTGAGGACAAGGGGAAGTTCTGTATGAAACTTATTGCTTAATATTCAGGATAACAACAGCTTTATGACAGAAAATTACAACTAATTTGTGTGTTACAACTAAAATGTGTGTTATTCTGATTATCTGTGTATTTATCTAAGCTGCATTCATACTGTATTCTCAGAAATTGAGAACTGACTGTAATCAGTATGTTCTAGCAAAACGTACTGGGTGACCAGCAAGTGGTAGAGGCTTTAGTACCCTTGCTAATAGAGATGCTGACTTATGTCAGTGGCCAACACCAGCAGCAGGGAGGGAGGGAGAGGAGAGGGGCCCATCAGCTCCACGGGCAATTCACTACCCAAGCTGTTCATTGTTCATTCAACATCTGTGCTGAAGAACTGGGTACAGGACAGGAGCTCAGGCTTTGGGGGAAATAACAACAAACCAGACTGGGCTTATCACTTGGAGGAGCTTAAAGTCTGTGGAGGAAGGTGATACTAGATAAAACATAAACATATAAGAAAAAAAGCCATGAGCTAAGTGACTAATCCTGACCGTGATGATTCAAGAAGGTGTCATAAATGAGGTCACATTTTAATTAAACCATAAATCAGGAGTGACAGATGGAGATGGAGGGTGAGTGGGGTATGATGAATAAGCATATATTTGTAAGGCTGTTCTGAAGAAGATTGGAATAATGTACTCTAAAACTGAATTTTGTACTCTAAGACTTAATTTTCCTTTCATTTTATTCAATATGAAGAGAATGCTGTTGTTTTTAAAATACTGGAGCTCTGTGTAATACCTGGTGTTTATTGAGTGCCTACTATGTTCTAAGCATCATTAAGAGCGTGAACTCTGGATTTAGTCATGAATTTACATCCTAAGTTGGGACCTGAGTCAAGGTGATACTTATGTTTATAGAGTCTGTAATCATGTATAGGATATGATTTTATATATAATGGATATATCTCTTTTTCAAAAGATATATCCATTTTCACATTAGTGTTTTCTTTAATGTAGGAAGATAATTCAGTTGGCCCTCCAGGAGGAGGACATGAACTTCATGGGCTTTTGCAGCTGGGGAGATGGATTTGTACTGAAGTACCTGGAATAGGTATTTTTAGCCGTACAGATTATTACTCTTCATTCTCTGGACAGTAATTGGCCCATGGAGGGTTGGGATATATTGTCTCTCCTCCTAACACCACACTCTAACCAGCTGAGCCAACTGCTAAATTAATATGAGTGTGCAAGTCATAAAGTAATAAACTTAGCCTTACAAGGGACACCAAAATAATCTAGTTCAACTCTCCTTTCCGTGGCTGGAAGAATATCTTCCACAGCACACATGCATGCATTCATTTATTGATTGATTCATGCATTATTTGATAGATATTTGTTAGACCTTCTATTTGCCAAGTAAAACCAGACCATGGAGATACAAAGAGAAAAAAGAATGCTTTCCTGCAGTCAAGTCTGTTAGTCACTCAGTCATGTCCAACTCTTTGCAACCCCATGGACTGTAGCCTGCCAGGCTCCTCTGTCCATGGGATTCTCCAGGCAAGAATACTGAAGTGGGTTGCCATTGCCTTCTCCAGGGGATCTTCCTGACCCAGGGATCGAATTAGGTCTCCTGCATTGCAGACAGTTTCTTTACTGTCTGAGCCACCAGGTAGTCAAGTCCCCTACAGTTCAGTGGCAGCAGAGAGAGAAAGCTGCATGTAAATAACAGCAAAATAGTAAGACTTAATTTAAATATTCCATGTACTGTGTGCAAAGTGCTATAAGATCATTAAGACAGTGGTCTAGGAAGGCCTTACAGAGATGGTGAGATGAGCAGAATGAATGAAGAATAGAGTTTTATTAAGTCCAAATAAGTTCCCATTGGAGCAAATAGTGGAAGCAAAAGCCCTCGAGTTTGAGAAAACCTGGTGCAAGCTGACTGGAGTATACAGAGCAGAGCAGTAAGGCCAGACATTAATGGGGAAATAGGCTACCAAGTGGAGGTCTGCCTGTAAGTGCCAGATGGTGAGTTAGCTTCTGTCCAAATACCTCTGGTGATGAGCACACTGTCTACTGAGGCATCTCAGCAAATTTCAGATAGCTTTGGTTCCTAGAGAAATTTCTGGATAAAAATGTACTTAAGGGACTTCCTTGGTGGTCCATGGTTAAGACTGCATGCTTCCACTGCAGGGGGCACAGATTTGATCCCTGGTCATAGAAGTAAGATCCCACATGTTTCATGGTGCAGCCAAAAAAAAAAAAAAAGTTATTTAAATATAATAGGACTGATTAAATCTTTTCCATAAAATACACAGGCACTGACATAAGAGTAAAATACATTTTCTACTTGAGTACAGAATGCCCCAGGAGATAAAGGTTAGAGAATTAAGGATTAACTATTTTGATGGATGATGGAAAGTATTGGATAGGACAGAAGAGTTTTTAAATTGCTGTGAAAAGACAGCCTTCAGAATGGGAGAAAATAATAGCAAACAAAGCAACTGAGAAAGAATTAATCTCAAAAATATACAAGCAGCTCCTGAATCTCAACTCCAGAAAAATAAACGACCCAGTCAAAAAATGGGCCAAAGAACTAAACAGACATTTCTCCAAAGAAGACATACAGATGGCTAACAAACACATGAAAAGATGCTCAACGTCACTCATTATCAGAAAAATGCAAATCAAAACCACAATGAGGTACCATCTCACACCAGTCAGAATGGCTGCTATCAAAAAGTCTACAAACAATAAATGCCGGAGAGGGTGTGGAGAAAAGGGAACCTTCTTACACTGTTGGTGGGAATGCAAACTAGTACAGCCACTATGGAGAACAGTGTGGAGATTCCTTAAAAAACTGGAAATACAACTGCCATACAACCCAGCAATCCCGCTGCTTTCCATACACACTGAGGAAACCAGAATTGAGAGAGACACATGTACCCCAATGTTCATCACAGCACTGTTTATAATAGCCAGGACATGGAAGCAACCTAGATGTCCATCAGCAGATGAATGGATAAGAAAGCTGTGGTACATATACACAAAGGAATATTACTCAGCCATCAGAAAGAATGCATTTGAATCAGTTCTAATGAGGTGGATGAAACTGGAGCCTGTTATACAGAGTGAAATAAGTCAGAAAGAAAACCACCAATACAGTATACTAACACCTATATATGGAATTTAGAAAGATTGTAATGATGACCCTATATATGAGACAACAAAAAAGACACAGATGTATAGAACAGTCTTTTGGACTCTGTGGGAAAAGGTGAAGGTGGGATGATTTGAGCGACTAGCATTGAAACATGTATATTATTATATGTGAAACTGATCGCCAGTCCAGGTTCGATGCATGAGACTGGGTGCTCAGGGTTGGTGCACTGGGATGACCCTGAGGGATGGGATAGGAAGGGAGGTGGGAGGGCGTTTCAGGATGGGGGACACATGTACACCCATGGCTGATTCATGGTAATTTATGGCAAAAACCACTACAATATTCTAAAGTAATTAGCCTCCAATTAAATTAAGAAGAAAAAAATTGCTGTAAGAATAAGTGATTAACAAGTGATTCCCCATGAAGCAGAAGCTTTTTAACTTTTTATACATTTCCCAGGGAAAAAATTAAAATGTGTTTGCTTCAGTTATACAAATAGAAAAGCAAAGAAAGCTAAGTAAGAGTTTATTTACAGTCTATTAAGATAATTTCTAGGAGATTTAGTTTATACAAAGCAAAATTTAAAATCATTACAAACTTTTATAAGTTTCCTTTTCTTTTTTAAGGTATCTAACAGACTTTGAACCAATTCAGTGCATGGGCCGTGGTGGGTTTGGAGTTGTCTTTGAAGCTAGAAACAAGGTTGATGACTGCAATTATGCTATCAAGAGAATCCGTCTCCCCAACAGGTAATGGATGGTACTTTTAGTAAACTTGGAGTTGGAACTTATTATCTAATCTCATAGGAAATATGTCCTTCTTACTGTACTCCATAGAGACTATAGAAAACATAGTTTCTGAATCTTATGTCCTAAGTGCCACCAGGTAATCAGCTCTTTTGAAAATGTCGTCTACTCTGACTGCTTTGTATCCTCTTAAAAAATATGTCCTGTTCTTGATTCTTAACAACTCAGGGCATTTCCACAGTGAATTTTGATAACTACAAACTTCTAATACATATCACCATTGAAAAATATTCTCTATTTATTGTGGAAAATAAGAAATAGTGTTAAAGACCAATCCATGTCTGCTCTACCCAGTAATAAACACTTTTAACATTTTAAGGTATTTTCTTTTGATTTTTTTTACTGGTCATAAATTTACCTCATTGGTAGCACAGTTATCAATATAATGCAATTTATCTATTGCTTTCTTTGTTGTGGGCTCAGTATTTTCCTAGCAATTAAAGATTTGTTATTGAAGTGCTAAAATATTTTGAGGATGTTTTATGACTGGATAATAGTCCAATGAATACTTATGCCATATCTTATTTAACTGTTTGCTGTTATTAAATACTTAGGTTTCCAATTTGTTGAAATTAAAAATAACTTTGCAGTGTTCATCTTTTGCAGAAAATTTTGATCACATCTATTTCCGTAGGATGGAGAAGGCAACGGCAACCCACTCCAGTACTCTTTCCTGGAAAATCTCATGGACAGAGGAGCCTGGTAGGCTGCAGTCCATGGGGTCTCAAAGAGTCGGACACGACTGAGCGACTTCACTTTCACTTTTCACTTTCATGCATTGGAGAAGGAAATGGCAACCCACTCCAGTGTTCTTGCCTGGAGAATCCTAGGGATGGTGGAGCCTGGTGGGCTGCCATCTATGGGGTCTCACAGAGTCAGACACGACTGAAGTGACTTAGCAGCATTTCCGTAGGATAGATTCCTGAAAATAGAATTTTGGGCTCAGAACGTGTGCTACTTAAAATGATTGGCTTTCAGTAATACCTGTCTTGCCATCAATTGTTGAAGCCTCCTGTGGGTTCTTTTCTTTAAATAAGGAATTTATTTATTTTTGGCTGTGCTGGGTCTTTGTTGCTGCGCGAGGGCTTTCTCTAGACGTGGCGAGCAGGGGACTTCTGTTACTGGGAGCATGGGCTCTAGGGCACATGGGCTCAACAGTTGTGGCACACAGGCTCAGTTGCTCCAGCCAGGCATGTGGGATCTTCCTGGACCAGGGACCAAACCTGTGTCCCCTGCATTGGCAGCTGGCTTCTTAACCACTAGACCGTCAGGGACATCCTCTCCTCTGGATTCTTGATTAAACGTTTACTAATTGCTGGACTGTCATTCTAATGAATAGTTAAACGTGCTGTCCAACAGAAGAGACACAGGAGTGAGAAAGTCTGAGTGAGACAGGCTGGAACCTGGGACCCTTTGCTGTGATGCTTGCACCTGGACACACTTCTCCTCAAGCAACAAAATTCAAAGAAACTGTTAATACATAGGACTAATAAATAAGCGCATGCATGTGCAGTTGTGGCGAATTGTGGACAAAAGATACAAAGAGACCAAAAAACCCAACTGCCTCTTTTGAAGATCCTGGAGCAAGAGCAGGGTACTGCGCATGCCCTCTGCACACAACACCTAAGGGGTGGGCAGACCACCTAAGTCACCGCGCTGGTGCAACCCCTGGACACATGCCTACCCTCACCCCGTGTAAGGAACCAACTTGCTCCTCCTCAGGCAGCGAGTGAGCAAGGGAACCTGTTGTTTATTCTCGCTGCCCCTGTTATAGCAGGGCCCCCATAAAGCCTTGCCTGAATTTCTTATTCGGCTTCTGATCAATTTTTATTGATTAAGGAAGCCAAGAACCCTGGTTGGTAACATGAGTGCTTTGATATATAATTTTCTTTTCTTTGGTATATAATTTTTGAGTAGTTTAGATATTCCTATATATTAGGCTCTGCATAGGATGTAAAATTAAGAAAGGCTTCTGCCCTCCAGACCCTGTAACTATTTGAGGCCCTTAGATATGTACTCAAATAACTGCAAGGCGAGGAAGATTGTCACCCATGGCTTTGCTTAGTAATTAGGTTCTCATGAAGAAAGCACAGATGTAGCCAAAATGCAGTCAAGGAGAGCAAGCCTTATGATGGTGCTGATGTCTGCACCATGTTCAAGGGGAGCCTGTCCCTTGGTGGACACACATGTAGGGGAAGGACAGCCAAATGCGCTAAATGGGCTGAGAGTAGTCTCTAGGCAAACACTCACAGAGGTGTAAAGATTAGTAAGGATTCTGGCAGGAGTGAAGCAAGGGTAAAAACGAAGGGGTGGGACTTTCTGGTGAACCAGTGGTTGAGACTCCATGCTTCCACTGCTCAGGGCATGGGTTTGATCCCTGGTCAGAGAAGTAAGGTCCTGTAAGTCTTGCAGCATGGCCAAAAAAATGGAGGAGAGTATGGAAGAAAGATGGGAAAAGTGCCCTCCAGCACCTGAAATGCCAGGCAGAGGAGTTTAGGTTTTACTCCATAGACAGTCGACTTTGTGCCTTTAAGCAGAAGAATGACATGATCAAAGTGGCGGTGGTATGTAGTAAGAGACAAGCATGTAAGCATGTTCAGTAGATTTTTTTTTAAGAAGGGCAAGCCTAAGATGCAGAGCATTAGTGCAGCAGAAGTGGAGACAGATGAGGAAGGAATTGTTCGGTCGCTCACATGCGTCTGACTCTGTGGCACCCCATAAAGTGCAGCATAACAGGCTTCCCTGTCCTTCACTATCTCCCAGAGTCTGCTCAAACTCATGTCCATTGAGTCAATGATGCCATCCAACCATCTCATCCTCTGTCGTCCCCTTCTCCTCCTGCCTTCAGTCTTTTCGGGCATCAGGGNTGACTCTGTGGCACCCCATAAAGTGCAGCATAACAGGCTTCCCTGTCCTTCACTATCTCCCAGAGTCTGCTCAAACTCATGTCCATTGAGTCAATGATGCCATCCAACCATCTCATCCTCTGTCGTCCCCTTCTCCTCCTGCCTTCAGTCTTTTCGGGCATCAGGGTCTTTTCCAATGAGTAAACTCTTCAAATCAGGGGGCCAAAGGATTGGGGCTTCAGCATCAGTCCTTCCAGTGAATATTCAGGGTTGATTTCTTTTCAGTTTGATCTCCTTGCAGTCCAGTGGACTCTCAAGAGTCTTCTCCAGCACCACAGTTCAAAAGCATGAATTCTTCCACACTTAGTCTTTTTTATGGTCCAACTCTCACATCAGTATATGACTACTGGTAAAGCTATAGCTTTGACTATATGGACCTTTGTCAGCAAAATGACGTCTCTGCTTTTTAAATGCTTTCTAGGTTTGCCATAGCTTTTCTTCTAAGGCGCAAGCATCTTTCAATTTCATGAGTTCAGTCACCACCACAGTGATTTTGGAGCCCAAGAAAATAAAGTCTGTCACTGTTTCCATTCTTTCCCCATCTATTCTCTATGAAGTGAGGAAGAAATGAGTATTAGGAATTAAAAGGAGGAGCTGATAGGATTTGGTCACTGAATGTGAAGAATTCAGAAATCTATTGGAATTTTCAGGGCAGGACCATTAACAGTAATAAAGCCCAGTGAGAAAAGTGGGAGTAGCTGCCTCTCTCTTGGGGAGGGAAGAGAATATAACATCTTCATTAATATTATGTTGTTTCAAGCGATGGTGGAATCCCTTGAATGTCAGCTTAGATCCATCAGAAAAGGTGTCAGTTCAGTTCAGTTCAGTTCAGTTCAGTCGCTCAGTCGTGTCCAACTCTTTGCTACCCCATGAATTGCAGCACGCCAGGCCTCCCTATCACCATCTCCCGGAGTTCACTCAGACTCACGTCCATCAAGTCCGTGATGCCATCCAGCCATCTCTCATCCTCTGTTGTCCCCTTCTCCTCCTGCCCCCAATCCCTCCCAGCATCAGAGTCTTTTCCAATGAGTAAACTCTTCGCATGAGGTGGATAAAGTACTGGAGTCTCAGCTTTAGCATCATTCCTTCCAAAGAAATCCCAGGGCTGATCTCCTTCAGAATGGACTGGTTGGATCTCCTTGCAGTCTAAGGGACTCTCAAGAGTCTTCTCCAACACCACAGTTCAAAAGCATCAATTCTTTGGCGCTCAGCTTTCCTCACAGTCCAACTCTCACATCCATACATGACCACTGGAAAAACCATAGCCTTGACTAGACAGACCTTAGTCGGCAAAGGAACGTCTCTGCTTTTGAATATGCTATCTAGGTTGGTCATAACTTTTCTTCCAAAGAGTAAGCGTCTTTTAATTTCATGGCTGCACTCATCATCTGCAGTGATTTTGGAGCCCCAAAAAATAAAGTCTGACAGAGCAGATCAAATTCAGATGGTTTTCTGGCTAAACAGTACTGCCTGTGATATTCAGTGAAAGTGAAAGTGTTAGTCACGCAGTCATGTCCGACTCTTTGCGACCCCCTGGACTGTAGCCCGCCAGGCTCCACTGTCCATGGAATTCTCCAGACAAGAAGAGTGGGTTGCCATTCCCTTCTCCAGGATATCTTCCTGACCCAGGAATCAAAGTTGGGTCTCCTTCATTGCATGCGGATTCCTTACCGTTTGAGCTGCCAGAGAAGCCTGGGGCTTTAAACAGAGAAGGATACACATACAAGCCTTTTGGATTCTCGTATACCTTGTCAGGGTGCTTCTTCTCTGTCCTCCAGAGCTACCAGGCTGAGCCTTCTTTTCTGAATACTTCACTTCCACCTCTTCATCTCCCTATTAAGGAATGAGCATTAAGCAATTACCTTTAAGGGTCTGTAGTCATTCATTTTTCGTCAGTTAAGAACCCTTTATTTGAATGGATGGATACACTTGTAGCACTTATGTCTAGAAGAGAAAAGAAATACTATACATTTTTTTTTAATACAACACTTGGTTGGTTTTTAGAATTATGCTACTAAGCTGATTTTTCTATTTCTGATTTTTAGAACCAAGCAAGAATTCTTTTCTTATCATTTTGCACTGTTGGATATAATTGCTTCTTCAGAGCAACCTTCAATGTCTTCTTTGTTTCTCTTTTTCAGGGAATTGGCTCGGGAGAAGGTAATGCGAGAAGTGAAAGCCTTAGCCAAGCTTGAACACCCAGGAATTGTGAGATATTTCAATGCTTGGTTGGAAGCGCCACCAGAAAAGTGGCAAGAAAAAATGGATGAAATTTGGTTGAAAGATGACAGGTAACTTGGTTTGACATAGACTTAAATATGAGTGTTTCTTTCAGGTTAGTCTTTGACTTACATGAATACAATATCCTTTCTATTACTTTAACTTTAAAAGTTTGGTTTTTTTTTTTAAACAAAAGAATAGCACATTACTGATTCTGTTACCATGTTTTAGAATCTTCTCTAGTTACATAAGTTGGTTTAGTTTTTAGAACATGAACTTTTTTCCCCTTTTTTTGTCTAGAACGTGAATTTCCAAACTCATTGGTAGATAGGGCTCTATGATTTATAATTCACTGAGGGATGTATAGTAGACTTTCTCAATGAGAAACATTGTCTGACTTCTGTCTCCATTTTTTATTTTCAATTTTCATTTAGTTTCTTAGGATTGATGGTTAGCAATTTTACAACTCCTTTCTGAAGTAAACGACTTGCATTTAAAAATGCATGAACTTAGGCAACCTGTAGATAATTCCTATGTTAAACATGCTATTCCCAAGGAGAGAAGGTCGTTTTAAAAACTACTAAATAAAAAGAAAAAGGAAACAGGTTACTTACTAAAGGGCTGGAGTAAAAATAGACTACTTACTCAACAGCATGAGTACATGCATGTATACGAGCCTGTGCATACTCAGTTGTGTTCGACTCTGTGACCCAATGGACTGTAGCCCACCAGGTAGCTACGTCCATGGAATTTTCCAGAGAAGAATACTGGAGTGGAATTTCCTCCTCCAAGGCATCTTCCCCACCCAGGGATCAAACCTACCTCTCCTGTGTCTCCTGCATTGGCAGGTGGTTTCTTTACCACCAAGCCACCTAGGAAGCCTACTTACTAAGTAGACTACTTACTAAAGAGCTGGAATAAAATTTCTCCCTAAAAGTACCTAACACAGCTCTGGATCCACATGAGGTACCTAGTTAGCTACAGTGACCATTGTCTATAGCCCAACCACAGAAGGACCAGGGGAAGTGGCTCTGTATGTCAAGCCCTGATTTGGATGGGGGCTTCCAAACCATAGGTACTGAGGGTTCCCTGCCTTGATCTTCCTTTGTGCTTTGTGTTTTAGTAGAACCTGGCTGCTCTGGGCATGACAGTCTAGATAACAGTTTCTGGTATGAAATCAAGCTTTCCAGTTAAGGAATGGCCTGACTGTGATCTTTTGTCTCTTGTGCCATGTTTTCATTGAATTTCTGTGTCCTCCTTTGGTGACTGGCTTTATTATAGTTGAAGCTTTGGAAGCAAAGGGTGTAGTTACAACATTGTAAGTCAGCTATACCTCAGTAAAAATAAATCAATAGAGGGTCAGAGGGAGGCTCAAGAAGGAAGGCATATATGTATACTTAAAACTGATTCATGTTGTATAGCATGCATGCTAAGTCACTTCAGCTGTGTCAGAGTCTGCAACCCTCTGAACTGTGGCCCGCCAGGCTCCTCCCTCCGTGGTGTTCTCTAGGCAAGAATACTGGAATGGGCTGCCATGCCCTCCTCCAGGGGATCTTCCCGACCCAGGGATCAACCCCACGTCTCTTACATCTCCTGCATTACCACTAGCGCCACTTGGGAAGAACATAACATTGCAAACAATTGTACTTCAGTAAAAAAAATAAATTAAAAAAAAGATACTCTTAAAAAAAATTAATAAGCAGACAGAGGATGTAGTTCATGAAATTTAATCTGCACATGTTCACTCTTGTGCCTTTTACTTCTCCCACTCTTAGCACAGACTGGCCGCTCAGCTCTCCTAGCCCCATGGATGCGCCTTCTGTTAAAATACGCAGAATGGATCCTTTCTCTTCAAAGGAACGTATTGAAATCATAGCTCCTTCGCCACACAGCAGCAGGTCTTTTTCAGTTGGGATTTCCTGCGGCCAGACCAGTTCATCCGAGAGCCAGTTCTCTCCGCTGGAGTTTTCCGGGATGGACCACGGAAATGTGAGCAAGTCAGCAGATGCAGTATGCCAACTCCAGGACAGCTGCCTTACAGACTGCGAGGGGGAGGATGGTACCATGGATGGTAATGATGAAGGGCACTCCTTTGAACTTTGTCCTTCGGAAGCTTCTCCTTACGTAAGGTCCAGGGAGCGAACCTCCTCGTCTATAGTATTTGAAGATTCTGGCTGTGATAACGCATCCAGCAAAGAGGAGCCCAAAATGAACCAACCGCCTGTGGGCAACCACTGTGCGAATAAACTAACTGTGCTGCGGCATTCCGGTAGCAAATGTTCTTCCGAACCTACTGTGTCTGTTTCTCCGTCAAGACCGACCACTTTAAGTTTAGACCTCACTAAAAGCTCGGTGGGGAAACTCCAGCCCAGTTCGCCCAAGGTGTATCTGTACATCCAGATGCAGCTGTGCAGAAAGGAAAACCTCAAAGACTGGCTGAACAGCCGCTGCACCATTGAGGCGAGAGAGAGGAGCGTATGTTTGCACATCTTTCTGCAGATTGCAGAGGCGGTGGAGTTTCTGCACAGCAAAGGGCTCATGCACAGGGACCTCAAGGTCTGTTATCTGTGGTTTGTCACCCAAAGGTTCCAACCTGTTTTATTTTTCTATTTGTTTATTTCATTTACTTATTTTTTAAAAATTGATCTTATTCATCCATTCATTTATTTGCGTGCACTGGGTCTTTGTTGCAGCACATGGGACCTTTCAGTGTGGTGGCTTCTCGTTGCAGAGCACAGACTCGAGATTGCTTTGACTTCATTACTTGTGGTGCATGGGCATGCTGCAGTCCATGGGGTCGCAAAGAGTTGGACATGACTGAGCACCTGAATTGAACTGAACTGATGGGCTTAGTTGCTCCCCAGCACGTGGGATCAAACCGGTGTCCCCTGCATTGGCGGGTGGATTCTTAACCACTGGCCCACCAAGGAAGTCCTTTACTTATTTATTTTGCTTTTTGGAAGATTGACTTGACTTTTCTGAACCACTCTTCCGAGTCAGACCCGTCTGGGCCAGCCCCCTAGGAGCTGAGTGACTGCACATCTCAGCCTCAGTTTGTTGTTATTGTTCAGTCGCTTAGTTGTGTCTGACTCTTTGCCACCCCGTGGACTGTAGCCGGCCAGGCTCCTCTGTCTGTGGAATTTCCCAAGCAAGAATACTGGAATGGGTTGCCATTTCCTTCTCCAGTACTCATTTATTTTTATCCAAGTAACACAACGTTGTGTTAGTTTCAGGTGAACAGCAAAGTGATTCAGTTATATATATATTCCCAGTTGAAGAGTTCTTTGCTGTGTTCATTCTGACCTGTCATTGAGCCTAATGTTAAGCCTTCTAGGCCCTCTAACCTTTTTATATTTTGGTCACGTGTTTGTCACATGTCAGTCTCAGCATAACTGCCAGCAGTTCTCAGGGCTTCATGTTTTAGAGGTGCTGGGGAGAAAAGTATTTTTTTCTGCCGCTGTTGATCAAGAAGTCCTGGATTTTCTTCTAATTGATAAGCCAAGGACACACTGTTCTTGTTCAGTTGCCGGTTGTGTTCAACTCTTTGTGACCCCATGAACTGCAGCACACCAGGCCTCATGTCTCTTACCATCTCCCAGAGTTTGCACAAGTTCATGTCCATTGCATGCTGACCAATCATCTCATCCTCTGACGTCCTCTTCTCCTTCTGCCCTTAATCTTTCCCAGCATCAGGGACTTCTCCAGTGAGTCGGCTATTCCCATCAGGTGACCGAAATACTGGACACATACCCATCCCCAAACCAGTCTTCTGGCCAGGAGCTGGAATTATGCTTATTGGTGGATGCAAGCTCTAGATGCCACCTCCAGATAACATCCCACCTGAACCATGAACTTGCTGCCCAGAAGGGAATTCCTAAAGTCACTTCCAGATGCTTCCGGTGGAAGCAAGGAGGCATGGATAGAAAAAAGGAACCAAAGTCTGTTAGCGTTGGGTACATAGAAGCTGACACCAGAGCCCAGAGAGGGGAGGAATGAGGAAATTGAAGGCAGCACAGTCTAATCCTCTCTCTTCTACAAGGTTATTTGAGGAAGAGTAGGGTTTTGTGTGCTAACTCAGTCATGTCCAACTCTTCTTGACCCCATGGACTATAGTCCACCTGGCTCCTCTGTCCATAGGATTCTCCAGGCAAAAATACTGGAGTGGGTTGCTATTTCCTTCTCCAGGGGATCTTTCTGACCCAAGGATTGAACCTGCGTCTCCAGCATCTCCTGCATTGGCAGGCAGATTCTTTACCACTAGTACCACCTGGAAAGCCCCATTTGAAGCCCAATGAAAGTAAATTTTATGAGCTAAATGGCTTTTTTCCCCCCTTATTTCAAAGGCCTGTGAATGGTGATCATGTTATCTGAGGTTAGAGTAAGCTGCAGGGAAAGATGACAGTATTATATATGCACATATATATATATATATATATATATATATATATATATATATATATTTTTTTTTTTCGGGGACTTTTTTTTCTGTCTTTTTTGATTTTGTTATACTATTATATTTTGGTGTTTT
>SJYX01002293.1:49499-61912 GCA_006410675.1 Oreotragus oreotragus
TATATATTTATATATATTTTTTTTTTTTTTTTTTTCCGGGGACCATTTTTAAAGTCTTTATTGAATTTGTTACACTATTATATTTTGGTTTTTTGGCCAAGAGGCATGTGGGATCTTAGCTCCCCAAGACCAGGAATCCAACATGATTCTCTGCATTGGAAGGTGAAGTCTTAACATCTGGGCTGCTGGGGAAGTCCCAAGATGATATATTTCTTGCTCAGGATTTTGAATTTGAGGAGCCCATGGTTAGGTGTATCCAATGAACAGTTGCATATAAGAGATTAGACTTCGGGACAAAGTTTTAGAATTCGGGACAAAGTTCAGAATTTGGGACAAAGTATATAGGAGCCTGTATTAGAAGAGACAATGTAAGATTGTAGTTAAGGGGATTCCCTGGCAGTCCGGTGGTTAGGACTGCACTTTCACTAATGTGGGGCCCAGGTTCAATCCCTGGTCAGGGAACCAAGATTCCTCAAGGTGCACAGCCGGGGTGGGGGGGGAATATATATATAAAGATTGTTGTTAAGAGCTCTTATTATTCTCCTTGACAGCCTACATTTCCCTTTTATAACAAGCCCCCAAATCAGTCTGTTTCATTCTTTCACCATGTAGTAGTGATTTGCTACCACAGGGCAAGAATTGGACACATGGCAGTGGAGCAGATACCCTTTTCTCACGGAGCCAGACTGCCTGGGTTTGAACCTGCTCCAGTCCTTACTAACTGGGTGACCTTGGGTGATTTACTTGGCTTCTCTGGGCCTCAGTTTTCATATCTGTGAAAGGAGGGACCAGTAGGACTAAAAGGGTTATGAGTTGCATGAGTTAATAAACAGCAATAAACCACTTAGATCATCTTCTGCATCTTCTGGCCTATTGCAAGTGCTCTGTATGTGTTTTTTATTATTATAATCATCCTTTAGGTCAGAAATCATCCTTTAGGTCGAGAGAGTGTATAGAATAATGAGATTTAGTGTTATGTGGCTGCCTGGATGGGAAAAGGAGTTTGAGGGTGAATGGATATGTATATGTGTGTGTGTGTGTGGCTGAGTCCCTTTGCTGTTTACCTGAAACTGGCATAACATTGTTAGTTGGCTGTACCCCCAATACAAAATAAGAAGTTAAAAAAAGAATAAGGAGATTGAGGATTAAGCACCCTAGACACTAGGGAATGTGAATCTCTAAGGATTTATTTAAACAGATGTTCAATGAATCCTTGCTCCCCTTGCCTTTTCTTTATTCACAGTACTTGTCTAGAATTGAAGGATTGTTTTCATTTTCATGTTAGTCCATTGTAAAGGGAAAGATGCTTGAGAATATCAGGTGTCCTGATTTATTTTCTGTAGTCATTTAAATAGTTCTCTTCCCTGTCTGTCCTCCATACACACCCACTGTGCTTTTATCTGCTTTTTTTTTTTCCAGCCTTCCAACATATTCTTTACAATGGATGATGTGGTCAAGGTTGGAGATTTTGGATTGGTGACGGCAATGGACCAAGATGAGGAAGATCAGATGGTTCTGACCCCAATGCCAGGTTACGCCAGGCATACGGGACAAGTGGGGACCAAGCTGTATATGAGCCCAGAACAGGTGAACTGTTTCTTTTCCTTCTGAGGAATAAATAGATTTTTGTTAAAATAGTTTTTTAAGATATGCTCTGTCCTTTTTTTTTTGGCCATGAAGTCAGCATGCAGGATCTTAGTTCCCTGACAATAGATCGAACCTATGCTGCCTGCTTTGGAAGCACAGAGTCTTAACCACTGGACCACCAGGAAAGTCCCTAAGTAACTTATTAATTAGGATGGCAGCAAGCTAGATGTGCCCCCGTGAATCTCCATCTGTGCTGCATTTAAAATACCCAATAAAATAAAAATCTGAAAATGATGAAAACTGGCAGTAGTGTTCCACAGGCAACACAGCTAGGGTGCAATTCCTGCAAGCTGGATTGGGGGTGGATAAAGAAAAATACTCACAATGCATGAAATGTGCTTGCCCTCTGAACAGAACCTGACAACAGCCAGAAGTTTACTGTTTGTTTGTTTTTGGCTCTGCTGGGTCTTCACTGCTGCGCAGGCTTTTCTCTCGCTGTGGCAAGCAGGGGCTGCTCTCTTGTGGTGCGCAGGCTTCTCATCGTGGTGGCTTCTTTTATTGTGGAGCACAGGCTCTAGGCAGCCGGCTTCAGTAGTTGCAGCCCATGGGCTCAGTAGTTGCAGTTCCCAAGCTCTAGATCACTGGCTCAGTACTTGTGGCCCACAGGCTTAGTTGCTCTGTGGCAGGTGGGATCCTCCCAGACCAGGGATCGAACCTGTGTCTGTTACGTTGGCAGGCAGACTCTTTCCCACTGGACCACCAGGGAAGTCCAGAAATTTAGAGGAGACTTTGAATGTCCTCCTCCCAAACCTAACTCTCATTTCCCCTATGTGAACTAGGTTGGAACTGTTTTCAGAGACAATTGGAGGTAGTTTAGCGAACTGCCCTCTGTGTTCATCCACAAGCACGGCAGGAAACAGCGGCAGACAGGCTGAGCTGTGTTGCCTTGTAGGAAAAACTCTGTAAACGGAACGGGAACCGGAAGTGGGGGAGCAGGGCATCCTTCAGTGTAGCATCCCCAATGCTGATGATATTCACAAGCTTACAGATGCTTAGATGAGTGGTCCTCAGACTTTTTGGCCAGTGCCTGTTTACTTAAATATGATTGAGAGCTTAATAATTTTTCTTGTAAGATTATGTCTATCAATATTTGCCACATTAGAGATGAAAGCAGAAATTTATAAAATTTTAGTAATTCAATTAAAAATAACTGTCTTAAATTTATCAACTCGTCAAGATACTTTCTAAAAAATAAATATTTTCCCAAAGAAAACTAGTGAGAATAGTGGTATTTATTTCCATTTTTTTAAAGCTCTTTACTATCTGACTTAAAAGGGTTAGATTTCATATCTGCTTTTGCATTTAATCCCTTGAACTATGTTATTTTGGTATATTAAGCAAATCTGACCTCAAACAGATACTCAGTGGGGAAGGGAGGAACATTTTAGTACCATTTTCAGGTAGATGTGGGCATCACCAAAACTCAATAAGCAAAAGTTTCTGAAGTTTCTGAAGAATCATTTGCCCTGTGGAATCTAAAGTCATAGCAGTGGACATTCTGTATTCTGTTACTGTAACACCCATTTCACACTTTGGATGGACCTCTTTTCCACGCGTGAGTTTTTAAAGTTGTGCATTGGTCATTTGGAAGCTATTGGATCTCTAATTATGTGTCTTCCGAAAATTGTCACAATTCATTATTGTTGTTGTTGTTTAGTTGCTAGGTCGTGTCCAACTCTTTGCAGTGCCATGGACTGCAGCCACCAGGCTTCCCTGTCCTTTATCATCCCCCAGAGTTCGCTCAAACTCATGTCCATTGAGTCGGTGATGCCATCCAACCATCTCATCCTCTGTCACCCCCTTCTCCTAGTCCTCTCAATCTCATATAATATTTTAAAAAAATCATCAATATTTTAATATCACCAGCCAAGCTCACCAGAAAGGGCTTTTAAATATTAGGAAAGCTGTCAGGTTCCCAGTGATGGACACAAATTTTCCAAAATTCTGAAGTTCACTTCAAAGTTCAGCTTTTATCTTTGGCAACAACTGTCAGTTTTCCTTGAAGTGCCATTCTCACTTCATTCATCTTTAGGAAAATACTGTCAAGTATCCAAGTCTGAATAACCACAGTTGGTCTACCAGTTTTTCTTTCAAGTCAAAGTGGTGCTCGATGAGAAGAGCTCAATGAGAAGTTCATATAGGAACTCGAACAATTACATAAATGCTTTCTCTTGAGACAGCATTTTACTTCAGCGTGGAGCAGAACTGCTTTATGAACACTGCGCATGGTGTCACACAGAATAGTAAAAAGATGCGTGCCTAAGGGGCAAGACGTAATAAAATTAATCAGTTTTACTGCTTCAGCAAGGATATTTTAAGTGAAACTGTCCTTCTCTCTCTTACTTCCACTTTCTCTTTTTCTCTTTTCTTTCTTTCTTTCTCTTTTTCTCTTTTCTTTCTTACTTTCTCTTTTTTTCTTGCTGTTGCTTTCTCTCACTTTCTCTTTTTCCTTTTCTCTTTCTCTCTCTTGCTTTCTCTTTCTCCTTTTCTCTTTCTCTTTCTCTCTCTTGCTTTCTCTTTCTCCTTTTCTCTCTTTCTTTCACTTTCTCTTTTTTCTGTTTCTCTCTCTCTGGCTTTTTCTTTCTTTCTCTCTCTCACTCTCTTGCTTTCTCCTTTTCTCTTTCTCTCTTTCTTTTTCTTTCTTGCTTTCTTTTTTCTCCCACCCTACTCCCCCAGTATGTAAACTGAAGAACATAATTACTACTAGTATGGTTTGGTGCCACTGCCTTAATTCATGCTAAGATTCAGCAGAGCAAATGTCAACATAGTGAAAAGACAAATCGTCTTAGAATTATTATGAAAATAGTCTTGATTTTGTAGACTTCCTGAAAGGATGTTGGGATCCTCAGGGATCCATAGACCACACTTTAAGAACCAATGGATTAGATTATCTTTGGTAGGTTTTATCAGAGACGAGTCATAGGAATCGGCCTTTATTTTACTGTTGTGCAGTATCCTTCTAGACTGCCTGAGTTGTTTGCATTATTCAAGTGTATTCTTTTTCATGCTTAACATTTTCATTTTTTAATTTAATTTTTTATATAGTCCTATACTTAGACATCTTGAATTTCAAGATAAAGGAAAAATAGTATTAAAGTATTTAGGTAGGGGAAAAAACAGGTTACGGCTTAAAGAGCTTGTTTTCTGTAACACTCAACCCTAGAAGACAATAAACCAGTAAGTACAGTTTTGATGAAAAATAGCTATGACCTGCAAATCATGTTTCTGGACAAAAGTCATTCGTGTAAAAGAAAATAGGCATTTTTAGGTAAATAAGAGTTAAAAAAAAACCTTGGGGCATTGGCTAGTGGTCCAGCGGTTAAGACTCCATCCTTTCACTTTGGGGTGTTTGATCCCTGGTTGGGGAACTACGATTCTGCATGCCTCATGCTGTAGCCAAAAAATTTTAAAACTAAATAAATAAATAAAAAGAAATATTGATGTGAGTATTCTCAAAGTTCCTGCCTTCCTTGGCCTTTGCAAAGTGTCAAGTTATGTGCCTAGCTTCATTTTCCCAAATGAAAGGCTTCTTCTGAGTCCTAGGAGATCACTTTTAATTTGAATGAGACCTTTTTAAGAGTCTGTTGGGTTGTAATTCGTTTGTTCCTTTTAGCAAATCAGTTTTTGTTGAAGGCCTTCTCTCTACTTAGCCTGGTTCTGGATGGTGGGAATACAAAAGAAACTGCTCCCTTCCCTCCAGGTCTTTATAATCTAGTTGTGAAAAGTAAGAAATAACACACATGAAAAATACAACTGAGAATGCGGAGAAGTCCATAATTAAGTGCCGTAATGAGGGCTAACCACAGTTGATGAGTGGTTTGGAAGATTTTCTCATAAAATTAGGTGAGGACTAAGATAGTCAGAAATGAGAGATTTGCTTTAGATAGTGCCGGCTTTGAAAAACTTCACCTCAGGGGTATGGGGGCAGCTTTTCCTGGCTCCTGGCTTCCGCTGGGCCTATTTTACTGATGCATATCTCAGTGCTATACCTGGGCTTCCTTCTGTGATGCTGAGTAGTTTAATTACACTTGGTGTGGGGACTTGAAGAAAAGAGGCTTCAGAGATGATTAACTCTTAGCTAACATTTTTACCTGCAGGATTACATTTAAACCGTTTCTCTCTCTCACTCTCTTGCTTTCTCCTTTTCTCTTTCTCTCTTTCTTTTTCTTTCTTGCTTTCTTTTTTCTCCCACCCTACTCCCCCAGTATGTAAACTGAAGAACATAATTACTACTAGTATGGTTTGGTGCCACTGCCTTAATTCATGCTAAGATTCAGCAGAGCAAATGTCAACATAGTGAAAAGACAAATCGTCTTAGAATTATTATGAAAATAGTCTTGATTTTGTAGACTTCCTGAAAGGATGTTGGGATCCTCAGGGATCCATAGACCACACTTTAAGAACCAATGGATTAGATTATCTTTGGTAGGTTTTATCAGAGACGAGTCATAGGAATCGGCCTTTATTTTACTGTTGTGCAGTATCCTTCTAGACTGCCTGAGTTGTTTGCATTATTCAAGTGTATTCTTTTTCATGCTTAACATTTTCATTTTTTAATTTAATTTTTTATATAGTCCTATACTTAGACATCTTGAATTTCAAGATAAAGGAAAAATAGTATTAAAGTATTTAGGTAGGGGAAAAAACAGGTTACGGCTTAAAGAGCTTGTTTTCTGTAACACTCAACCCTAGAAGACAATAAACCAGTAAGTACAGTTTTGATGAAAAATAGCTATGACCTGCAAATCATGTTTCTGGACAAAAGTCATTCGTGTAAAAGAAAATAGGCATTTTTAGGTAAATAAGAGTTAAAAAAAAACCTTGGGGCATTGGCTAGTGGTCCAGCGGTTAAGACTCCATCCTTTCACTTTGGGGTGTTTGATCCCTGGTTGGGGAACTACGATTCTGCATGCCTCATGCTGTAGCCAAAAAATTTTAAAACTAAATAAATAAATAAAAAGAAATATTGATGTGAGTATTCTCAAAGTTCCTGCCTTCCTTGGCCTTTGCAAAGTGTCAAGTTATGTGCCTAGCTTCATTTTCCCAAATGAAAGGCTTCTTCTGAGTCCTAGGAGATCACTTTTAATTTGAATGAGACCTTTTTAAGAGTCTGTTGGGTTGTAATTCGTTTGTTCCTTTTAGCAAATCAGTTTTTGTTGAAGGCCTTCTCTCTACTTAGCCTGGTTCTGGATGGTGGGAATACAAAAGAAACTGCTCCCTTCCCTCCAGGTCTTTATAATCTAGTTGTGAAAAGTAAGAAATAACACACATGAAAAATACAACTGAGAATGCGGAGAAGTCCATAATTAAGTGCCGTAATGAGGGCTAACCACAGTTGATGAGTGGTTTGGAAGATTTTCTCATAAAATTAGGTGAGGACTAAGATAGTCAGAAATGAGAGATTTGCTTTAGATAGTGCCGGCTTTGAAAAACTTCACCTCAGGGGTATGGGGGCAGCTTTTCCTGGCTCCTGGCTTCCGCTGGGCCTATTTTACTGATGCATATCTCAGTGCTATACCTGGGCTTCCTTCTGTGATGCTGAGTAGTTTAATTACACTTGGTGTGGGGACTTGAAGAAAAGAGGCTTCAGAGATGATTAACTCTTAGCTAACATTTTTACCTGCAGGATTACATTTAAACCGTGGGTGACTTGAAGAAAAGAGGCTTCAGAGATGATTAACTCTTTGCTAACATTTTTACCTGCAGGATTACATTTAAACCATGGGTGACTTGAAGAAAAGAGGCTTCAGAGATGATTAACTCTTTGCTAACATTTTTACCTGCAGGATTACATTTAAAGCAAGTAGGAACTAAGTCAGTGTTGGGATTCACTCATGCTGTATGATCATCTATGATACTGTCTCTGTGACTGTTCTTCTAATCTTCTTTATTTGGGATTTCAGATTCATGGCAACAGCTACTCTCACAAAGTGGACATCTTTTCTTTGGGCCTCATTCTGTTTGAATTACTATACCCGTTCGGCACTCAGATGGAAAGGGTCAGGGTAAGTTCTTCCCTTCCTCTCCAAAATGGCAGAAGAAAATACTCTTCAACTGACAAAAGATTTTATGAGTTGTAAGAGAAAAATAAGTTATTCTTAATACCAGCAACGTGGTTGACTGCAAGTAGAAGAGAAAGAATTTGTAGACTCTTTGCTTCCATTTAAAGCTTAGTCTTCAAAAATTGTTGAGATGAATTGTCTGTTTTCTTGCTGTTGCTTAAATTCATCATAACTTAACCATATTTTGCACTCAAATTTGTCATAAGGGCAAAGCTAGGGGAACCACAAGGTGGGGTGATGGTGGTAGTCAGAATTTTCCAGGTAACAAATGACCACACAGTCATATGCTTAAAAGCTGAAAAACTAAGCATAGTTGTTTTCTTTCCCCTCTCAGAATAAACCATGATGACTATTGCCTTTAAGGAGTATAGTACTGAAAGTCTTAAAAGTAGTGTCTAGAATATATAAAGGATCAACAACAAAAAACAACCCTGTGAAAAATTGGGCAAAGAACTTGAATAGATATTTCTCTGAAGATTACAGATGGCCAATAAGTACAGCATCACTATTCATCAGGGAAATGTGAATTAAAATCATGGTGAGATACCACTCCACATCATCCAGAATAGCTATAATAGAATAAAATAAAAGCAGAAAATAAGTGTTGGCGAGGATATGGAGATATCGGTGCTCTCATGCATTGCTGGTAGGAGTGTAAAGTGATACATTCCACTGTGTGAGACAGTGTGACACTTTCTCAAAAAGGTCAACATGGAATGACCATGTTCTTCTCCTAGATTCTACTCCTGTTTCTCCAAGAGAAATAAAAACATAGGTCCACACAAAAGCCTGTACACAAATGTTCATAGTAGCATTTTCATAATGACTAGAAGGTAGGAGCAACCCAGATGTTAATCAGCTTGGATACTGGCTTGGATCCCTTGTTTCCTAGATTTCATGTTTTGTTTTATTCACTCTCTTATTATTATTACTCTCTTATTTTGCTGGAGCACATTCTGCCGTAAATTTCTCAGAAAGAATGTGTGAGAGGGAAAATTATAGAGTCCTCGGGTATCTGAAAATGTATTTTTTTTCCCCATCCTTATACATAATTGATAAATTGACTAGGTTCTAGTTCTAGATTGAAAATAACTTTCCTTCAGAACCTTGAGGGCATTGATTGCCCCATTCTCTTATAGCTTCCAGTAGTGCTGTTGAAAAGCTGATACCATTCTGATGCATCATTTTTTTTTATATGGGGTATTTTAGACTTGTTATGTCTTCTTTTCTGAGGGCTTTAGGGATTTAGTTTTTATCAGTGCCGTTACGAAATTTAGTCCTCTCAGATCCTTCCAGATCTCCCCACCAATCGCACCAAGCCTGCCCACGCCGCCCCCCACCCCGACTCCCAGGCTCACTTGCTATACTTAGCACTTGGTAGATTCTTTCAGTTAGAAGGGATTCATCCTTCAGTCTAGTAGGTTTCTCTCTTTTTTTTTGGATACATTCTTCAATTTTTTTTTTTCCCCCCCCTGGGACTCCTGACTTATTCCTAAAAATGTCTAATATTTTTCCCTCCTATTTTCTATCATTGTCTTTTTGTACTATTTTTTGCAGAAGTTCCTTAACTTGTTCTTCTAACTTTCCTAATTTCTTTGACAATTCAGTTTTTATCATCTAAGATTGTTCCTTTTTTGTAGTATTTGCACTCTTTTTACATGAATTCAGTCTCTTCGTATTGCTGAGAATCTCAATTATATGTATGTATGTATTTCTTCCCCCATACTGTCTCTTTCCTTTGGTGTTTTTTTTTCTTTTTTTAGCTCTCTATTTGAAATATTGTAGATGCCCAGAAAGTTGCAAAGATAATACAGAGATACCCTCCATCCAATTTCTCCTAAGTGTTACATCTTACATAATTATAGTACAACATAAATTTGACATTGGTACTTTGTATTATATATAGCTCCGTGGTATTTTATCTCATATATAGGTTTCTGTAACCAACACTGCAGTCTAGATTGTTCCATCCCTCTTGCTACCCCGTTATAGTCACACTTACTTTCTCCCTACTAATATCTCTGAGTTTTGTAATGATTTGTGTGTGTATTTCACATGTTGACAATCCTATCTGTTCATATTTAAGAATGGTGCTCTAAAATGGTAACTAGAAGTGGACATTAAAAAATAAAAAAGGGAATTCCCTGGCAGTCCAGTGGTTAGGACTCAGAGCTTTCAACTGCTGTACACCCCTATTCTGTCCCTGGACAGGGAACTAAGATCCTGCAAGCCACACAACCAAAAAAAAAAAAAAACAGCCTGAAGTGGGCATGACTTAAGTGTTATGATCCAGTTCTTTCTTTGGGGTGGCGGTGGGGGAGAGCACTCACATGTTAGCACCTCTTGGACTTTCCTCATTCCCTCCGGAAAAGAAGCTTCATTCTCCCGCCTGAGAAAGAATTGGGAGGATGGGGGTGGAGAGTGTCTTAGTGTTGCAGATCTTCACATGTTCTGTTTCCCATGCCCACCCCCGACTCATCCTCATGCCTCTGTATTGGCCCTATGATTGGAATGCCTTGCTTCAGTTTCTTCGAAGAACAAACCTCTGTGTCCTGTGAAAAGTGAAAGCGTTAGTTGCTCAGTCCTGTCTGACTCTTTGCGATCCCATGGACTGTAGCCTGCCAGGCTCCTCTCTCCATGGGATTCTCCAGGGAAGAATACTGGAGTGGGTTGCCATTCTTTTCTCCAGAGAATCTTCCTGACTCAGGGATTGAATCTGGGTCTCCCATATTGTAGGCAGATTCTTTACTGTTTGAGCCATTGGGGAAGCCCTTTGTGTCCTATGGGGGTATATAATATCACTTCATATACAGAACTTCCCACAGCTCTCCTGCAGCCATCTTCATCCCTCACCCCCACCTCCTGCAGGCTCCGCACAGCTAAGCAATTCCCTATCTGTTGGCCTTATGCCTCGTGGCACCCTAGTTTACCTTTCTCTGTTGAGCTAAAGTAGTTAGACTGTGTTTCCATCTACTTTTTCTCTCTTTCCAAAGATGTGATCTTTTCTTCCATTGTACTCATTTTAAAGATTTAAAATGTATTTCCTTTCTTTACAGTTGTTTTAGTGAAAATGTTACTTCGAAATGTAGTTTAAAAAAAATCTGCTATGTTTACTCTTTTTTTTTTTTTTTTTTTAATTTATTTGGTTGCCCTGGATCTTAGTTGTAGCACAGAGGATCTCTGATCTTTTGCTGTGGCATGTAGGATCTAGTTCCCAGATGAGGGACTGAACCCAGGCCCCCGGCAATGGGAGTGCAGAGTCCTAGCCACTGGACCATCAGGGAATTGCAGAAAATCTGCCTTGTTTAGCCAGAACCCCTCTGAGATTCTATTAGTGAATGTAAAAGACACTATTCAGTGATTTGACCAAGATGTTTTTCCAAAAACTAATTTTATTGAGGTATAATTTACATACAGTACAGTGTACCCACTTTGTACATTTTTATGCGATTTTGATACTTTTTAAGTTTCATGTAATGACCACTACATTCAAAATACAGAATATTTCTATCATCCCCAAAAGTTGCCTTTTGTTCCTTCCCAGTAGTCTCCTGTTCTTTCATCCCATCTTGATTCCAAGTAACCACTAATCTATTTTGTCTTAGAAAATTTCATATGAATGGAATCATACATGTGTATACATTTTTGTGTCTGTCTTCTTTGACTCACCTTAAAGGTTTTAAGGTTCATTCATTACTCAGTGTTTCTGCAGTTTCTCCTTTTAATTAAGTAACATGCCATGCTATCTATCCGTAGTTCCTGTGTCCATTTACCTGTTGGAAACACCTGTGAATAAAGTGGAAGTTGCTGTGAACATTTGTAAACTGGTCTGTTTGTAGACATACATCTGTTTTTCATTCAGTTCAGTTCAGTCGCTCAGTCGTGTCTGACTCTTTGCGACCCCATGAATCGCAGCACGCCAGGCCTCCCTGTCCATCACCATCTCCCGGAGTTCACTCAGACTCAGGTCCATCGAGTCCGTGATGCCATCCAGCCATCTCATCCTCAGTCGTCCCCTTCTCCTCCTGCCCCCAATCCCTCCCAGCATCAGAGTCTTTTCCAATGAATCAACTCTTCTCATGCTGCTGCTGCTGCTAAGTGAGGTGGCCAAAATACTGGAGTTTCAGCTTTAGCATCATTCCTTCCAAAGAAATCTCAGGGTTGATCTTCAGAATGGACTGGTTGGATTTCCTTGCAGTCCAGGGGACTCTCAAGAGTCTTCTCCAACACCACAGTTCAAAAGCATCAATTCTGCGGTGCTCAGCCTTCTTCACAGTCCAGCTATCACATCCATACATGACCACTGGAAAAACCACAGCCTTGACTAGGTAGACCTTAGTCAGCAAAGTAATGTCTCTGCTTTTCAATATACTATCTAGGTTGGTCATAACTTTTCTTCCAAGGAGTAAGCGTCTTCTAATTTCATGGCTACAGTCACTATCTGCAGTGATTTTGGAACCCAAAAAGATAAAGTCTGACACTGTCTCCACTGTTTCCCCATCTATTTCCCATGAAGTGATGGGACCGGATGCCATGATCTTCGTTTTCTGAATGTTGACCTTTAGGCCAACTTTTCCACTCTCCTCCTTCACTTTCATCAAGAGGCTTTTTAGTTTCTCTTCACTTTCTGCCATAAGGGTGGTGTCATCTGCATATCTGAGGTTATTGATATTTCTCCCGGCAATCTTGATTCCAGCTTGTGTT
>SJYX01002293.1:64104-76594 GCA_006410675.1 Oreotragus oreotragus
ACAGTTCTTCTGTGTATTCTTGCCACCTCTTCTTAATATCTTCTGCTTCTGTTAGGTCCATACCATTTCTGTCCTTTATCGAGCCCATCTTTGCATGAAATGTTCCCTTGGTAACTCTAATTTTCTTGAAAAGATCTCTAGTCTTTCCCATTCTGTTGTTTTCCTCTGTTTCTTTGCATTGATCGTTGAAGAAGGCTTTTTTATCTCTTCTTGCTATTCTTTGGAACTCTGCATTCAGATGCTTATATCTTTCCTTTTCTCCTTTGCTTTTCGCCTCTCTTCTTTTCACAGCTATTTGTAAGGCCTCCCCAGACAGCCATTTTGCTTTTTTGCATTTCTTTTCTATGGGGATGGTCTTGATCCCTGTCTCTCCTGTACAGTGTCACGAACCTCATTCCATAATTCATCAGGCACTCTATCTATCAGATCCAGGTCCTTAAATCTATTTCTCACCTCCACTGTATAATCATAAGAGACTTGATTTAGGTCATACCTGAATGGTCTAGTGGTTTTCCCTACTTTCCTCAATTTAAGTCTGAATTTGGTAATAAGGAGTTCATGATCTGAGCCACAGTCAGCTCCTGGTCTTGTTTTTGTTGACTGTATAGAGCTTCTCCATCTTTGGCTGCATAGAATATAATCAATCTGATTTTGGTGTTGACCATCTGGTGATGTCCATGTGTAGAGTCTTCTCTTGTGTTGTTGGAAGAGCGTGTTTACTATGACCAGTGCTTTCTCTTGGCAAAGCTCTATTAGCCTTTGCCCTGCTTCATTCCGCATTCCAAGGCCAAATTTGCCTGTTACTCCAGGTAATTTTTCATTAGTCTTAGGGAATTAGGAGGTAGGATTGGTAAGTTATGTGTAAGTGGTTTAACTGTATAAGAAAGTGCCATTTTATATTCTCACCCACAGTGTAGGCGAGTTCTAGCTTCTCGGCGTTATCAACACTTAGGTTTTAGTCTACATTTTTGGGGTATTCTGGTAGGAGTACAGTGCAATCAGATTGTGGTTTTAGTTTGCATTTCTCTCAGACTGATAACCTTGAACATCTTTTCAAGTCCTTTGCCAAGTATATATATTATGACTAATTTATTCCAGCCAGTGGCTTCCCATTTCCTTTTCTTAATGATGTCTTTCAAAGGGTAGCAGGTTAAAAAAAAACAAAAACAAAACACATGTTATGGGATTAAAAATTCTATGATTCAAGACTCAAGCATTTGTCTGCACATTGTTTGGTACAACCTACCTATTAGCAGATGAGACGCTCCCTTCTATGGCCTGTGTCATAGATTCTTCTAGTGACGTTTCTGTTTTCCTTTAGTGGGAAGTGACAAATTCCAACCCAGTTCATGTTTTTAAGTACATTTTAGCTTATTTCTCAAGAAATATGAAGACATACTTGCTTTATTTCATTTCTCAAAACGTTCATTACAAAAGGAGTATCAGGGACTTCCCTGGTGGCACAGTGGTAAAGAATCCACCTGCCAGTGCAGGGGACACGGGTTCAGTCCCTGGTCCAGGAAGATTCCATATGCTGTGGGGCAGCTAAGCCCCTGAGCCACAACCACGGAGCCTGTGCTCTGAGCCCGGGAGCCACAGCTGCTGAAACCCACGTGCCTAGAGCCTGTGTTCCGCAACAGGAGAAGCCACCATGATGAGAAGCCACACCCCACAGCTAGAGAACAGCCCCCCCTTGCTGCAGCTAGAGCAAGCCCAAGGGTGGCAGCGAAGAGCTAGCGCAGCCAAAAGTAAATAAGTAATAACAATGTTATAAAAGAGTTTAAGGCACTGTGCCACATAGTTTGCCTGAATCAACCCGTTTAAGTCTCAAAGCAGTCATACAAAATAGACCCTGTTATCCTGTTTGTATGAAAATTTCCCAGAAAGCTAGTTTATTTTTTATATTCAGAATTTCGTACAATTGACTTAGTTTTCTTCACTCAAAAAGAACACTATGTCCTTTTATGTCAAATACAAGTGATTAGTGACTAGTAGAAAAAGTTACCCACTTAAGAACACAAATGTGTGTTCATGAATGATTGAATTATTTTTTATGCAGATCAGTCCATTTTCAGTTAAAATCCAGATGTCAGGATCATGTACAGTTCTATTATGTGTAAATTATTTGGTGATTTGGTGGCAGGTAAATCTGTGCCCAGGGAGCACTGATGTATAAATTGTCAGGAAAAGCTATTGATAAATTTTCCATCTGCTTAATGTTCAGCCTTTCTTACAGTATCAAAAACTATCTCTATTTAAATAGATCCACATATCAAAATGGATTTAAAAATAAGTAACACTTTTCTTTCTTTTCAGATCCTAACTGATGTAAGAGATCTCAAATTTCCACCACTGTTTACTCAAAAATATCCTCGTGAGGTTGGTATAATTCTCATCTTTTATTTTCTTTAAAATCTTACTTAGGACGTGAAGTCAGCAGTCATCAGTTTCCACGTTTTATAGATGAGGAGGCCTAAGGTCTAAAGAGGAAAGTGACCTGATCCCAATAACATACAACTTGTTAAAACCAAAGGCTGGGGAATTCCCTGGTTAAGAGTGTGACCTTCCACTGCAGGGGTGCCAGTTTAGTCTCTGTTGTGGCAGCTAGGAGTCTGCTCCATGCTTCATGACAGCCCATTCAGGGACTGTAACAACCTTGCCTTTCAGCAGGGCTTCCCAGGTAGCTCAGTGGTAAAGAACCTGCCTGCCAATGCAGAAGATGCAAGAGACGCAGGTTCGATCATGGCAACCCACTCCAATATTTTATCTGGAAAACTGCCTGGACAGAGGAGCCTGGCAGGCTGTATATAGTCCACGGTGTCACAAAGAGCAGCATGACTGAGCAGTTGAGCATATGCATGCCTTTCAGTAAGCCTGAACCTAAAGAGCCCACCCTCATAGGAATCACGTTGCCATTATAATCAGGCCATTAATTTCTTTATCTTAGTGAATTTGAGACAGATCTTAAAAACCAGCTTCTTAAAAAAAAGTCACTCATTTCCCCTGATTTTGTGTGTTGGAATTATACCCCTCAGAGAAGCAGTAAATGATTCAGAATAGTGGGAAGGGAAAGGTAAAATGGTCTTGATAGTGAAAACTGTGTGTAATGAATTTTTGAAGTTTCTCTTTGCAGTTTTTATTATGTCCACAAACACATCACTTTAAATTTTACGCATTGATGGATCTTGGATTTTCTTAGTGAATTCAGTTGAAGTAAATTAAAATTTGTGGCTAATTATCAGATTGGAAAAAGTCTAATTGATCTTTCAGTATTTTAAGTATATTGAAGGGTTGCATTAAAAATGAACTTTATAACAATATAGAGATATGCTAACTTAAAGTGAAGTTTATTTTACTAAAAATTAGTTTGTTGTGTATTTTGCAAAGTGGTGAATCAGTTCCTGGGGGACTCACAAGAATATGTGTTATATTAAAGTGGTTCAAAAAATATCAGGAAAAGGGGCTAGGTACTGACCACTGGCATGGTTTATTTTTCTTTTTATTTATTGGGGTATAATTGCTTTACAGTGTTATGTTAGTCTCTGCTGTACAATGAAGTGAATCAGCTATACATTTACATATATCCTCTCCCTCTTGTATCTCCCTCTGTTTGCCCCCTTATCCCACCCCTCTAAGTCATCACAGAGCACTGAGCTGAGCTCCCTGTGCTATATAGCAGCTCCCCACTAGCTGTCTCTTTTACACATGGTAGTGTATGTACATCAACGCACCTCTCCCAGTTCGTCCCATCCTCCCCGTCCCTCTGTGTCCACATGTCCCTTCTCTGTGTCTCTATTTGGTATGATTATTTTTTAATTGAAATCTTTGTTGAAGTAATTGTGCATTCACATGCAGTTGTAAGATGAATTTATTTTAAAGGTCAGACTTGGTTTCAGATATGTGATTTAGGGCTTTTTATATTAGGCAACAACCAATTAACCTGGAATAGTCCATGTGTATTTGGAGCAAGACTTGGCCACACTATGACCCATAGGCCAAATCCTATGCTACCTGTTTTGGTAATGAAATTTCACGGGAACACAGGCAGGCCCACCTGTTTACATACGGTCTGTGGCTGCTTTTCTGTTTCATGGCAGAGTTGAGAAGTTGCTCAGACACAGACGTAGAGAACAAACATACAGACAAGGGAGGGTGAGGCGAGGTGGGTGGGATGGGGTGGGATGAATTGGGAGATTGGGATTGACATACGTGTCCTGCTGATCCTATGTATAAAATAGATAACCAGTGAGAACCTTCTGTATAGCAAAGGGAACTCTACTCAGTGCTCTGTGGAGAGCTAAATGGGAAGGAAATTAAAAAAAGGAGGGGTATATGTGTAACTGATTCCCTGTAGAATCAAATGGCTCAGATGGTAAAGAATCTGCCTGCAATGCCAGAAACCCAGGTTCAACAACATTCGACACAACTAACACAACATTGTAGAGCAACTCTACTCCATTAAAAATTAATTTAGGAAAAAAGAGAAACTGGCTCACCAACTTCACATAGTTACAGAAACATAATATTTGGCGGACTCCTGATGTAGGCAGTGGTTTAGTGGCCCCTTGATCACAAAACAGTTTTTATCTTTCAGTATGCCATGGTACAAGACATGCTGTCCCCGTCCCCGACTGAGCGGCCAGAAGCTGCGAGCATCATTGAAAACGCGATCTTCGAGGACTTGGAGTTTCCAGGAAAGACGGTCCTCAGACAGAGGTCTCGCTCCATGAGCTCGCCCGGAGCGAAACAGTCAAGACACTCCAGCAGCCCCCACAGCCCTTTACCCAGCAATTAGCCTTAAGTTCCGCTTACACCCCTAACAGGTGACCACAGAATAGCCTGCTTCGAAGGAATGTTGCTTTTCCAAAATCGCAAACTTGAAAATATGGTTCTCCACTTGATTTCGTTTTAGGCTGCCTTTTCTAAATCAGATTTTAAACTGGATTTTGGAGCGCACACCTCATTTGAGCCAACTTTTGAATTTCACTCCAATCGAGGGGAGGTCTGTCACATGCGGTACTTTCCCTCCTTGGTCTGTTGAAACTGGCTGGCCAAGCATTCTGTCCTCACGTTTTGCCTAGGGAGGTAGAAGCAATGCCTAAAATGTACAGAGATAATTATAAAATGGAAATATTTTTATAGTACAGAAAAATGAAAGCCCCTACGTGGTGGTAACCATATTGTTCTAGAAAGATGCTTTCTAGAGAGAGAGTGGAAGTTTTAAAACTGATTTCAAAACAAAGCTGACTCCATTTTTGTCCCTGGTGGGTGAATTAGGGAGCTGCATTATTTTGGAGGACAAGTAGCACAAATTATATAGCTAGTTTTCTAGAGTCATTTGTAGCATTAAATAGCTTTATTCCTCAGATAGTGCTAGGGAGAAAGATTTTTAAGAGTTTTTTTGTACTTTTACCTCCAATAAAAGAAAAATGAAGCTTTTTGTGTAAATTGGTCAAAAATTCTGGCTTGGGGAAGGAAAAAAAGCCGTAGTAAGAAACAAATCATATATTACAACTAACTGCTTCAATTATGGACTTTTTAAATCTAATGAAATCTTCAATGTCTTAAATGTAATACTGTAGGTTGATACTGTCTCAGAACTGATTGTAGATAACAGTTTAATCATCTAACTTGCTAACATGTTTTTATTTTTCACTGTAAATAAGTTTATTTTTTATTTATAAAAATTCTGAACTCAATCCATTTGGGTTGGTGGTGTACAGAACGCACTTAAAAGTGTGTTAACTATTGTGACTTCTTTCAAGTCTAAATGGTTTAATAAAACTTTTAGAAATGATTTATGGTTGATTCTTATTTGAGGGAACTAGCTCCAAAATGGAATTTTTCAGATTTTAAAATGGGATCAAAGGTCTCAAAAGAGTTATAACCCTACTCTCGAGAAAACTTATTCCTTATAGGTGATCTTATTTACAAAGCAGAGATAGAGACACAAATGTAGAGAACAAACATAGGGACATCAAGGGCCAAGGGACGAAATGGGAGACTGGACTTGACACATAGATGCTACTGACACCATGTATAAAGCAGATAATTAGTGAGGGCCTACTGTATAGCACGGGGCCTCCCGGGCAGCTCTGTGGTAAAGAGTCGCCTGGCAGTGCTGCAGTCGCAAGAGACAAGGGATCAGATCCTGGGCTGGGAAGATCCCCTGGAGTGGGAAACGGCAACTTGCTCCAATATTCTTGCCTGGAAAATTCCATGGACAGAGGAGCCTGGTTGGCTACAGTCCATGGGGTCGCAGAGTTAGACACGACTGAGTTAGGCACTCAGTGGCAAACCACTTCAGTATTCTTGCCTTGAGAACCCCATGAACAGTATGAAAAGGCAAAATGATAGGATATCAAAAGAGAATCTCCCCAGGTCGTTAGGTGCCCAATATGCTACTGGAGATCAGTGGAGAAATAACTCCAGAAAGAATGAAGGGATGGAGCCAAAGCAAAAACAATACCCAGTTGTGCATGTGACTGGTGATAGAAGCAAGATCCGATGCTGTAAAGAACAATATTGCATAGGAACCTGGAATGTCAGGTCCATGAATCAAGGCAAATTGGAAGTGGTCAAACAAGAGATGGCAAGGGTGAACGTCGACATTCTAGGAATCAGCGAACTAAAATGGACTGGAATGGGTGAATTTAACTCAGATGACCATTATATCTACTACTGCGGGCAGGAATCCCTCAGAAGAAATGGAGTAGCCATCATGGTCAACAAAAGAGTCCGAAATGCAGTACTTGGATGCAATCTCAAAAACGACAGAATGATCTCTGTTCGTTTCCAAGGCAAACCATTCAATATCACAGTTATCCAAGTCTATGCCCCAACCAGTAATGCTGAAGAAGCTGAAGTTGAACGGTTTTATGAAGACCTACAAGACCTTGTAGAACTAACACCCAAAAAAGATGTCCTTTTCATTATAGGGGACTGGAATGCTAAAGTAGGAAGTCAAGAAACACCTGGAGTAACAGGCAAATTTGGCCTTGGAATGCGGAATGAAGCAGGGCAAAGACTAATAGAGTTTTGCCAAGAAAATGCACTGGTCATAGCAAACACCCTCTTCCAGCAACACAAGAGAAGACTCTACACATGGACATCACCAGATGGTCAACACCGAAATCAGATTGATTATATTCTTTGCAGCCAAAGATGGAGAAGCTCTATACAGTCAACAAAAACAAGACCAGGAGCTGACTGTGGCTCAGATCATGAACTCCTTATTTCCAAATTCAGACTTAAATTGAAGAAAGTAGGGAAAACCGCTAGACCATTCAGGTATGACCTAAATCAAATCCCTTATGATTATACAGTGGAAGTGAGAAATAGATTTAAGGGCCTAGATCTGATAGACAGAGTTCCTGATGAACTATGGAATGAGGTTCGTGACATTGTACAGGAGACAGGGATCAAGACCATCCCCATGGAAAAGAAATGCAAAAAAGCAAAATGGCTGTCTGGAGAAGCCTTACAAATAGCACTGAAAAGAAGAGAGGCGAAAAGCAAAGGAGAAAAGAAAAGATATAAGCATCTGAATGCAGAGTTCCAAAGAATAGCAAGAAGAGATAAGAAAGCCTTCTTCAGCAATCAATGCAAAGAGATAGAGGAAAACAACAGAATGGGAAAGACTAGAGATCTCTTCAAGAGAATTGGAGATACCAAGGGAACATTTCATGCAAAGATGGGCTCGATAAAGGATAGAAATGGTATGGACCTAACAGAAGCAGAAGATATTAAGAAGAGGTGGCAAGAATACACAGAAGAACTGTACAGAAAAGATCTTCACGACCCAGATAATCATGAGGATGTGATCACTAATCTAGAGCCAGACATCTTGGAATGTGAAGTCAAGTGGGCCTTAGAAAGCATCACTAAGAACAAAGCTAGTGGAGGTGATGGAATTCCCGTTGAGCTGTTTCAAATCCTGGAAGATGATGCTGTGAAAGTGCTGCACTCAATATGCCAGCAAATTTGGAAAACTCAGCAGTGGCCACAGGACTGGAAAAGGTCAGTTTTCATTCCAATTCCAAAGAAAGGCAATGCCAAAGAATGCTCAAACTACCGCACAATTGCACTCATCTCACACGCTAGTAAAGTAATGCTCAAAATTCTCCAAGCCAGGCTTCAGCAATATGTGAACCGTGAACTCCCTGATGTTCAAGCTGGTTTTAGAACAGGCAGAGGAACCAGAGATCAAATTGCCAACATCCGCTGGATCATGGAAAAAGCAAGAGAGTTCCAGAAAAACATCTATTTCTGCTTTATTGACTATGCCAAAGCCTTTGACTGTGTGGATCACAATAAACTGTGGAAAATTCTGAAAGAGATGGGAATACCAGACCACCTAACCTGCCTCTTGAGAAATCTGTATGCAGGTCAGGAAGCAACAGTTAGAACTGGACATGGAACAACAGACTGGTTCCAAATAGGAAAAGGAGTACGTCAAGGCTGTATATTGTCTCCCTGCTTATTTAACTTATATGCAGAGTACATCATGAGAAACGCTGGACTGGAAGAAACACAAGCTGGAATCAAGATTGCCGGGAGAAATATCAATAACCTCAGATATGCTGATGACACCACCCTTATGGCAGAAAGTGAGGAGGAGCTAAAAAGCCTCTTGATGAAAGTGAAGGAGGAGAGCGAAAAAGTTGGCTTAAAGCTCAACATTCAGAAAACGAAGATCATGGCATCCGGTCCCATCACTTCATGGGAAATAGATGGGGAAACAGTGGAAACAGTGTCAGACTTTATTTTTTTGGGCTCCAAAATCACTGCAGATGGTGACTGCAGCCATGAAATTAAAAGACGCTTACTCCTTGGAAGAAAAGTTATGACCAACCTGGATAGTATATTCAAAAGCAGAGACATTACTTTGCCGACTAAGGTCCGCCTAGTCAAGGCTATGGTTTTTCCTGTGGTCATGTATGGATGTGAGAGTTGGACTGTGAAGAAAGCTGAGCGCCGAAGAATTGATGCTTTTGAACTGTGGTGTTGGAGAAGACTCTTGAGAGTCCCTTGGACTGCAAGGAGATCCAACCAGTCCATTCTGAAGGAGATCAACCCTGGGATTTCTTTGGAAGGAATGATGCTAAAGCTGAAACTCCAGTACTTTGGCCACTTCATGCGAAGAGTTGACTCTGATGCTGGGAGGGATTGGGGGCAGGAGGAGAAGGGGATGACCGAGGATGAGATGGCTGGATGGCATCACGGACTTGATGGATGTGAGTCTGCGTGAACTCCGGGAGTTGGTGATGGACAGGGAGGCCTGGCGTGCTGCAATTCATGGGGTTGCAAAGAGTCAGACACGACTGAGCAACTGAGCTGAACTGAGTTAGACACACACACACACACACTGTATAGCACAGGGAACTAATATTCAGTGCTGTGTGGTGACCTAAATGGAAAAGAAACCCAAAAAGGGGGATATACATGTATGTATAACTGATTCACTTTGTTATACAGCAGAAACTAACACATTTCAAGCAACTATACTCCAATAAAAATTAATTTAAAACAATAGAAAGAAAACTTATTCCTAACCTGTTCTAACAGACATGAGTTTGGGTAAACTCCGGGAGTTGTGATGGACAGGGAGGCCTGGCGTGCTGTGGGTTCACGGGGTTGCAAAGAGTTGGACACAACCGAGCAACTGAACTGAACCTGTTCTAAACAGGCATCTTCTCATCCTCTCCCAAAGACTTGACAGGACCAAGTCCTTTTCAAAATTCACTGGACTCATAATCCAAACACAGTAGCTCAGTTTCTACTCTGTGCCAGGGACATAAAGACCATCCTACCCTAAAGGGAGGCTGCACAGAGCAATGGCTACGGCAGAGCCAGCTGTGTTGGGATCACGATGTGTCTGATGGAGGCATGTGGCGTGCAGAGCTGCCAGGCACAAACTCGCCAGACACAACCTTCAGGGGTCAAATGCCTGATTGTTTCCATCTTACAGACGCGTTATGTCTGCCCCATAGAGTCTGAGCAGTTTGTAAGCTGGGCACACGTCACAGATCTTAGTGTGCTCTTCCCAGATTCTCACTGCTCAATGAGGCTCCATCTCTGTCTTTCTTCCCTGTTCTGCTTGGCTCCTAGCCAGTTCAACTCTTTTTTTTCTTTTTTCTTCCTCTCTTAGCCTGCTTCAGTTACTATTTTCCTCTTCACCCCAGCGAGGGATCCTGTTGATTTCTTCCCAATCTGCCAACTCAGTTCCAGCTGCAGACCCTTTGACCTTCACGACCACCCTGAGAGCTAGCTATTTAGGGATTTCCCTGGTGGTCCAGTAACTAGGACTCCAAGCACCCAATGCAGGAGGCCCAGGTTTGATCCCTGGTCAGGGAGCTGCAGATTCCACATGCAGCAACTGAAAAAAAAAAAAAAAAAAAAAAAGATTTTGCTGAGGCTGGGACCTGTGTAGTCAAATAAATAAAAATATATTTTAAAATAATAATAAAATTAAAAGTTATAAAAATACCATGGCAGATGTTATTATTACCATTCTTATTGTAAAACTCAGGTCCAGAAAGATGCTGTGATTTGCCCCTTGATAACAGCCAATCAGAGCAGAACTGGGACCAAATCCCAGGAATTCCAGTCCCTAGTTAAGGTTTTTGTCCACTCCCTCATACCAAGCTGTCTTAAGGATCTGCAGGTATCTAACCTGGGCTTCCCTGGTGGCTCAGATGGTAAGGAATCCACCTGCAATGCAGGAGACCCGGGTTTGATCCCTAGGTCTGGAAGATCCCTGGAGAAGGGAATGTCTACCCACTCCAGTATTCCTGCCTGGGAAATCCCGTGGACAGAGGAGCCTGGTGGGCTACAATCCATGGGGTCATAAAGAGTTGGACATGACTGAGAGAGGGGGTCTTTCACGCGGGGTCTGTGATCTTTGTTGTGACACACGCCAATCTAGTTCCCTGACCAGGGATGGAACTCTGGCCCCCTGCGTTAGGATCTCAGAGGCTTAGCCACTGAACCAGCAGGGAAGCAAGCCCCCCTTGTTTCATTTTAATTCTGCCTGTGCCTCTGCTGGCTGTCAGTAGGAAAGCAGTGTTGGAAGCTCAGGGGCTGGGCCACAAGAACCTGACAACTCCTCAGGGGTCGTCAGAATGGAGTCTCCTGCATTGTCTCCAGAGCTCTTTCTGGACTCCAAACCCTACCTCTTCCTCCTTCAAGTTGTTGCTTTTCTGACATCTCTCCAAGCCCCCTCCCTCCAGACTTGCCCCACAGGATGCAGTTGAGCCAGTAACTGGTACAAATCAATCTCCTTAATAGCTGAGATCCTAGAAGGGTACCCTTCTTGTAATCCCATCAGCATCCAGCATAACGTGTGGTACTTGATCGCTTATTTGTCAAATTGGATTTGAAGAACATAACATGTAACTGACATAGCTGCAGTCCTCAGGAAGTAGCCAAATGAGGAGGAAGAGAAATGTACCAGTCACGGCAATAAATAACTATTTGCAAAGTGAAGGAGAAAAGATGGTTCAACAATCCTAATGTTAAAAACAGATTTAAAAATCTCAAATCCTGGAAGTTTTCTAAAGGAACGAGATCTTGGGGGTTAATTTAAATGAGAGGAAAAGTGGGCTGGGACACTGAGCATCCATTTGGCTCTGCCTGATGCTGTTGCTTTAGCCTACTACCTTCTCCATTTTTCACTGAAGTGAATTACATCCCCCACCCCTGCAGGGTTGGGGTCCCACGGGGAAGCCACACAGCTTATAGACTCTCTGCTGGGAGAAAGCACATGCACACGGCTTCCAGCTTCCAGGTTCCCCCAGTCAGGAAAGCAATACCTTCGCAGTGAGTACTGGTCCAGAGGTCAGGAAGACTGAAAAATTCTGAAAACGAGCTACCTAGCCTGCCCTTTGCCTCCGAGAAGAACAGAAAAGGGGAGATTTAGGATGTTGCAGACAGTTTCCTTTTTCCAGATTGTTTCTCACTGATACTTTCCTATGGATGCATTTGCACTAAAAGTGATTGTATTTCTCCAAGGAAGTGGAGACAAAACAAGCTTCCAGTGCAACCACGGGTCATGGAGTGACTCAGTCTTACTCCTGGAGTAAGTCAAGGGCAAAGCAGGAACTCTGGGTGTTTTCTGGATCACTTCCAGGGACGTTTGCTCTTTTCAGAACTAGATTTGTAAGGCACTTTGCTTAAGGAGATTGCCCCTCCAGATTCTAGTCCTGAAACTACCATAACTGCCACCAGGGGGCTCATTTTCACCTTTTCTCCCAAGAAGTTTGGAAGTAAATACAGAGTTTTCAGGGGCTTGCTTCCTTTGTAGCTCAGCTGGTAAAGAAACCACCTGCAGTGTGAGAGACCTGGGTTTGATCCCTGGGTTGGGAAGATCCCCTGAAGGGAAAGGCTACCCACTCCCGTATTCTGGCCTGGAGAATTCCATGGACAGTCCATGGGGTCACAAAGAGTCAGACGCGACGGAGCAACTTTCACTTGACTTTCACAGACCTTT
>SJYX01002293.1:92672-107532 GCA_006410675.1 Oreotragus oreotragus
CTCCGAGAGATGGTGATGAACAGGGAGGCCTGGCGTGCTGCGATTCATGGGGTGGCAACGAGTCGGACATGACTGAGTGAGTGAACTGAACTGATCTTGGCAAGACTTCCAGGAACTCGGCATTCTCTTCTGCTGCTTCTCAGAGCACCAGGGAGCCAATCTCCAGGTAAACTGGATAAAAATGCAGCTGTTTGACATTTGCTCCAGACCTAGTGACTTTCCACCCACACCTGGTGGGGCTGAGGAATCAGCATTTTAACAAGGTGCTCAGATAGTATTGCCTGCTAGGCGAGACTTCAGAGTTTCCAATCCACAGTGGACAGCCACTTGATCCAGAAGAGGGCACACTGCAGCACAAGCCTGAGGTCTGCAGCCCCACCCTGCCTTAGGTACTTATCCTTCTGTGAAATGGGGCTAAGAATTCCTAAATCACAGAGATGAGATGAACATCTTGGGAGATAGCATCTGCGATTGTGTTTTGTAAACGCTGAAGAATATACACATGTAAGGGCTGTTAGTATTATCTCAGAGAAGCCTCCCGGTCCTGTTTCTGCAGCCTCATCATCAAGGCCCCAACCCAGGCCAAGGAATGACAAAAACATCCCATCAGGTTGACATCATGCTGGGGGCGGGCATGTCTTAAGCAAATGAAGCAAAACACTTTATTAACATTTACCAAAAATTTTAAAATATCCATTAATGTACATTCTTTTTATTTTCTTTTAAGTACACCTCTTTATTTTTTTCTCAAGAGGCAGGTCAGGTGGTCTGGTATTCCCATCTCTTTCAGAATTCTCCACAGTTTATTGTGATCCACACAGTCAAAGGCTTTAGCATAGTCAATAAAGCAGAGGAGTTGGTGATGGACAGGGAGGTCTGGCTTGCTGCAATTCATGGGGTCACAAAGAATAAGACATGACTGAGTGACTGAACTGAACTTTATTTTTTTAATTGAGATATGGTTGATTTACAATGTTGTGTTAGTTTCAGGTATACAGCAGAGTGATTCACTTATATATATATATATATTCAGTTATATATATATATACATATTCTGTTTCAGATTCTTTTTCCCTATAGATTATTACAAGGTACTGAGTATAGTTCCCTATGTTATCATGTACTGGTTTAGATGGTAAATAATCCACCTGCAGTGCAGGGACCCTGGTTTGATACCTAGGCCGGGCAGATCCCCTGGAGAAGGAAATGGCAACCCACTCCAGTACTCTTGCTTGGAGACTTCCATGGACAGAGGAGCCTGGCGGGCTACAGTCCATGGGGTCACAAAAGAGTCAGACAGGCCTGAGCGACTAAGGTGCACATTTGTCCCTTGTATCCTCATTTTACAGATGAGAAAACTGAAGGTTTTCATGGAAATGGGATTTCATGAAAGAAAGAAGCCAAGCTTCAAAATCCTGTGACATTTGGCTAAATCACCTGATCCTTCAGGTTCCTCGGCTATAAAGCAGAGTGAGAAGTAGATTATCTCCTCAGTGGTTATGAGGAGTATTTCATAAGGCACGTGCCTGGCCTGACAATGGGTTGGCACATGGGTCCCCTCCATAGCCCCTGCTCCCTATTCTGTGCTCTACTCCTATTCCCCAGGGACCTCAGGGAGCTCTAAACGTGGAGAGCAAGGAAGACAGATGGGGTGGCTACTAGTAGCCCCATGTTCTGCTGCAGAAATAACCAGCATGGAGCTAAAAGCCTTCTGCTGAGAAAATTGCCATGTCTGTTGGCCATAGCAGGCTTCTCCTGGATCCATTGATCAACCAGTCCAGGCTAAGATCAGGACTGGGAAGGCATGGGGCCAGGGATATTGGGGGTGGAGGGGTGGCGCGGAGGGTTGACAAACTTTATTTGAAGTTCTCACCATCCTGCTTTTCCCAAAGATGACTCTGATTGGTAGAGAGTGGAATTCAGTGGGCAAAGGTGTGGGCCATCTTCGAGAATGTCTGCCCAGATCCAGAGAGCTTCCCTGGCTGAAGCTGGACAGACCACCTTGTCTGGAGCCTGATGCAGCTGGAGGCCAGAGCTTGGAGAGCAGCTACAGAAATGTCTGGAGGTCAGGCCTGGGACCACCTCCCTTCTGTGTCTCCGCTTGGAAAGCCTGTCCTCTGCCATTCATTCCTTCGGTGTTTATCCAGCACCTGCTATGTGCCAGGTCTCAGGAGCCACCAAGATAAATAAAACAGTTTTATATTTTAAGTAATAATTTTAAGTGTTAGTTGCTCAGTCGTGTCCAATTCTTTGCCACCCCATGGACAGTCCGCCAGGCTCCTCTGTCCATAGGATTCTCCAGGCAAGAATACTGGAGTGGGTTGCCATTCCCTTCTCCAGAAGATCCTCCCGACCCAGGGATTGAACTGGTCTCCTGCACCGCAGGCAGATTCTTTACTGTCTGAACCACCAGGGAAGCCCTAATAATTCTAAAGATAATAAAAATAAAAATTAAAAGTAACTTACTGTTATCGAGCCTTCACTGTTTGCCAGGCTCTAGGCATTGACTCACGTAACCCTCACAGCATCCCTATAAAGGATGCAAAAATGAAAGGACCTAGGAACCCAAACTGCTGAGGACAGGAGATTATCAAGGCAGGCTCTTTGGAGGAGGTGATAATGCAGTTGGGAGAAAGCAGAAGGACTTTCTAGCAGATAGAAGCAGCGAGTGCAAAGCACAGAGGTGTGAAATGTGTGTGTGTGTATATAGGGAAGGCAGGAAGGTGGGGTTGGAAAGGTTGATGCCACATATGAAGGGCCTTTGCAGTGACGACCCCAAAGGGGTGGTTCTTCAGGGAGATGAGAAATAATCCGACCTTTTTTCTAAGGTTCCTCTAGGGGTAATACAAGGAGGAACTGCAGGGGGCGCTCCTGTGCCAACAGAGGACACTTCTGCAGCGACGTCCGGAGAGAGAACCAGTCAAGAGATTTCTGAGGCAGGAACTTGGGACTTTAGTGGCTCTTGCTCAGAGAAAGCCCAATTTATCAGCCTTCAGACTTGAGAACGTGGAGCTAGTGCTTCATATGCAGCGTGTTGGGGTCTCATCCTCCTCTTTTGAGCGGATCCCTCCTGGGATTCCCCTCCACTGTCCTCTCCTGCTCCATGTGACCCAGGGCTCAGCCGGTCTTCTTGCCCCGTCCAGTCCTGGAGCTGTCCAGGCATGTCTGGATGGTCAATTCTCTATCTTAAGCAGAGCCTCTCATACCCCTTGTAACGCTATGATGAAGCCTGGGACCTCCTGAACACCTCAGATTAAGATCTTACCCCTGAAAGGGGGCTTTCACGGTGGTCCAGTGGTTAAGAATGTACCTTGCAATGCAAGTGACACTGGTTGGATCCCTGGTCTGGGAAGATCCCACGTGCCTGGGAACAACCAAGCCCACGCACCATAAGGAGAGAAGCCCCTGCTGGCAGCAGCCAGAGAAAGCTTGTGCATAACAACAAAGACCCAGCACAGTCAAAAATAAACATTTTTTAAAAGAAACATGCAAAGAGAGAGGGTGACATAAAAAAAAGAAAGAAAACAATATTATTCATGATTTCACCTCAAGTAAGTCATTTTGTGGAAGAAACTGTACGTTCAAACAGCTGATTCACATGACAACTCTGGGGAAAATGTTATTTATTAACAAGTCCCGAGAAGTAGTACAATTTCATTCTTAGATACCTTTTTTATGGACATGTTGGAAGGCGTCATGGATAAAAGAGATTCACTAAAGAATATAACAGGTAAGGGAGAAGGGAACATACTAGGTAGGAAGCATTTTACAACTGATGAAGAGACAAATACCTGTGAATCCAATTATTATTATATTTATTCATTTACATTTTAGATTCCACATATAAGTGGAAGCATACAGTATTTGTCTTTCCTCTGTCTGACTTATTTCACTAAGCATATTACCCTCCAGATTCATTTGTGTTGTTGCAAATGGCAAATTTTCGTTCATTTTTATGGCTGAGTAATATTCCATTATTAGTTAGCGTAAGTTGCTCAGTTGTGTCTGACTCTTTACAATTCCACGGACTGTAGTCTGCTAGGTTTCTTTGTCCATGGCACTCTCCAGGCAAAAATACTGGAGTGGGTTGTCATTCCCTTCTCCAGGGGATCTTCCCAACCCAAGGATCAAACCCAGGTCTCCTACATCGCAGGCGGATTCTTTACCATCCGAGCCTCCAGGGAAGCCTAATATTCCATCATACATATATTCAGTTACACACACACACACACACACACACACACACACACAAGGAAATGGTGACCCACTTCAGTATTCTTGCCTGGGAAATCCCATGGACAGACGAGCCTGGTGGGCTATAGTCCATGGGGTCACAAAGTTGGACACGACTGAGCAACACACACACACACACCATAGACATAGAGAACAAACTGGAGGTTACCTGTGAGAAGAGGAAAGGTGGAGGGGCAAGAGATTGGGATTTGGTACTAAGAGATATAAAACAACATGGTAAATCAACTTCAATAAAATTTAAAACCAAACCTGTTTAGTAAGTGATTTGGTAATATAAATCAAGAACATACTCATACACTTTGACCCAGGAACTTCGTCTTTCTTTTTCTACCTAACTGGAGAAAAAAGTTTATTCTGTGGCGTTACTTGTAAGAGAAAATACATCATTGGAAACTTGGATGTTGAACAATACTAATTATGCAATAATTAGTCCGTGCAATAATATTTATGAAGGTTTAAGTTTGAGTAACAGTGTGCATACTTAATGCAACAAGACCAAGCAGAATGTAAAATAATGTATTCAGTGTGAGATTTGTAAATATGCATATAAACATGTAAAATGTGTGTATAACTAAACACAGACTGTATCACAGGTGTTATGTCACTCAAAAGGTATGAGCATTATTAATACCCCTTACAGATGAGTCAGTTACTGCTCAGAAAGATGGAATAAGTTTCTAGAATACTCCTCAGTTGATAAATTGTGCAGTCAGGAGCCCCAGTTTTGCCTGGCTCCCCCAAACTGGTGGAATTCCAGTTTTTTCTGGCTCCATTGCATAAGAATTTAACAGTTACCTTGACTCCCTGGGTATCAAAAAGTCAACCAAAGTTGTCAGTGAGCAGTGGGATTACAGGTGGTTTCTTTTTCTTCTTCACACCTTTCTTCATTTTGTAACATATTCCAGAAAAAATATATGCAGATTACATATTTAAACATTTATATTTGAAAGTAAATAGTGAACATATTTGGAGCATGTGCTAGATAAAGGTTTATCGCGACCAATGTGCAAAAAGCTCCTATAAATTGATAAGAAAAAAGATAAATAACTCAAGGGAGAAAGATGCAACTCAGAAACCCAATGGTTAGATTCAGTAGCCAAAAGATTCCATATATTGCTAGAAGTTAAATTAAAACTATGCTGGGACATTTTGATGAGCCAGTAGTTAATACTCCATGCTTCTCCTGCAGGGGACTTGGTTTCAATCCGAGAACTAAGTTCCCACATGCCTTGTGGTATGGCCAAAAAAAGCCAAAAATGGGGGGAAAAAGAAGTCAAAACAAAAACATGATAAGATACCATTTTCCATCTTATCAAATTGGCAAAAATTTTAAAGATTCATAATATCCACAAACTGGTGGGGAGATGGGAAAAGAGGCACTCTTACCCACTGCTGGCAGGAAGGAGGCTGTTCTGGTAGGATCTATTAACACTACATACTCCTATGGTTTGACCTGGAAATCCCATTTGTAAAATTCTGCCTAATAGAAATCAAAGCACCATTTGTAACGATATACGTTTATGAATAATTATTGCGGCATTATTTGTAGAGAGGGAATTGGAAAAAGCATGACTATCTACTAATATGAAAATAATAAATCAAAATCTATCAATTCAATGGACTATCAGGCTGTCATGAAAAAGAATTGGATCTACAAGTAATGGAGTGTGAAAAGGGATAGAGAGAGTGCTGTGTATAGCATCGCTGCTGAAGTGTGATCTCTCTCCCAGCAGCACTGGCATCATCTGGGAGCTTGAATCTTGTCCTCATTCTTTTTTCTTTTTTCCTTGATCTTTTTCTTTTTTTTTTTTGATGTGGACCATTGACCATTTTAAGTTTTTATTGAATTTGTTACAATATTGTTTCTTTTTTATGTTTTTTTAGGCTGCGAGGTATGTGGGATCTTAGCTCCTTGACCAGGAATCGAACCTACATCCTCTGCATTGGAAGGAGACGTCCTAACCACTGGATTGCCAGGGAAGCCCCTTGTCCCCATCCTTGACCTACTGAACTGGAATCTGCATTTTAACAAGATTCCCTACAGAAACACCAGTGTTTAGTGTGAGCATATAAAGGGGAAGCCTTCTCATGTGTCATAGCAAAAATGGATAATTATCTACCAAAGTCTGACCTTTCCTTCTGCATTAACTTCTCACTTTTAGCTGGGTGTATGGCCACCCGGGACAAAGGTTATGTTTCCCAGCCTTTCTTGCAGCTGGGTGGGACCACGTGGCTGAGCTCTGGCCAAGAGGGCAAGCCTGGAACTGAAGAGGGCCATTTCTGCCCCTAAAGGGACAGTGCCCGAATCCCCCTGGTGGTTTCTCACTTGCATTTTTTTTTAAGTCTGCACTTATTTTATTTATTTATTTTACTCTGTTGCTCTGGGGACTTTGCTCTAGTTGTGGCGAGCAGGGGCTACTTCTTGATGTGGTGCAAGGGCTTCTCCTTGTGGTGGCTTCTCCTGTTGTGGAGAACCGCTCCGGGGCATGTGGGCTTCAGCAGCTGCAGCACATGGGCTCAGTGGTGTGGTTCCTGGGCTCTAGAGCACAGGCTCAGTGGTTGTGGCACACAGGCTTAGCCACTCTGTGGCACTGGGATCCTCCTGGACCAGGGATCAAACCCATGTCTCCCGCACTGGTTGGTGGATTCTTTATCACTGAGCCACCAGGGAAGCCTTGTTTCTAACTCTCTGCTAACTGAAAGTTATCAGTCACCAAATCAGCCACTGTATGAGTCTGTTCAGCTGCCATAACAAAGTACAACAGTCAGAAATTTACTTTCTTCCAGCTCTGGAGGCTGGAGGATCTAAGATTAAGATCTGGCAGGGTAAGACCTCTTTATGGCTCCCAGGCTAACGTTTTGCTACATCTTCACATAGCCTTTCTCTGGAATGTGTGTGTGTGTGTATCTTCCCATAGCCTTTCTTTGGAGTGTGTGTGTGTGTGTTTGTGTAGAGCTCTCTTTCTTTGTGTGTGTGTGTGTTTACTTTTTTCTTTTTCTTTTTAAAGACCACCAGTGTTTTCAGATTAAGCCTTCACCCTTTTGACCTCATTTAACCTGAATTACCCNAGCAGGGGCTACTTCTTGATGTGGTGCAAGGGCTTCTCCTTGTGGTGGCTTCTCCTGTTGTGGAGAACCGCTCCGGGGCATGTGGGCTTCAGCAGCTGCAGCACATGGGCTCAGTGGTGTGGTTCCTGGGCTCTAGAGCACAGGCTCAGTGGTTGTGGCACACAGGCTTAGCCACTCTGTGGCACTGGGATCCTCCTGGACCAGGGATCAAACCCATGTCTCCCGCACTGGTTGGTGGATTCTTTATCACTGAGCCACCAGGGAAGCCTTGTTTCTAACTCTCTGCTAACTGAAAGTTATCAGTCACCAAATCAGCCACTGTATGAGTCTGTTCAGCTGCCATAACAAAGTACAACAGTCAGAAATTTACTTTCTTCCAGCTCTGGAGGCTGGAGGATCTAAGATTAAGATCTGGCAGGGTAAGACCTCTTTATGGCTCCCAGGCTAACGTTTTGCTACATCTTCACATAGCCTTTCTCTGGAATGTGTGTGTGTGTGTATCTTCCCATAGCCTTTCTTTGGAGTGTGTGTGTGTGTGTTTGTGTAGAGCTCTCTTTCTTTGTGTGTGTGTGTGTTTACTTTTTTCTTTTTCTTTTTAAAGACCACCAGTGTTTTCAGATTAAGCCTTCACCCTTTTGACCTCATTTAACCTGAATTACCCCCTAAGTCCATGGGGGTCACAAAGAGTCAGACACAACTGAGTGACTGAACTGAACTGAAAGGCCCTGTTTCCAAATACAGTCACGTTAAAGGTTAGGATTTCAACATATGAATTTGGATGGGGGACACAATGGACTCTACAGCGGTCACCTGGGACTCAGAGCTAGAAACTGTTACAAAGAATGCCCTTTCCTCTTCTCTCACCTGCTTACCTCTAAACTGTTAGATGAGAGACAAACTAGCACATTATTCAAGACTTTGTACTTTGGTTCTCTTTGTTGCAGCACCTTAGCCTGTTTCCTAACTGACTCACATTTGTGTTCCCCAAGGTCCACTGAGCAAGAAGAAACATAGGAAATGAAGCCCTCTAAATGGTTACTGTTGATTGCTACAAGGGTGGGAGTGCCAAATGAATTAAGAGCATTGAGGTAAAAAGTTTTCCAACAGCATTTTAAGGTTTACCAACATTCAGTGACAGTGGGAAACATGATTATTTCCCCTTTTGTAAGACTTCTTACAGCAGGGTTCTTACTTATACTGATATTCCACCCTTCACACATACCAGTTTCCCTTCTTCCCTCCCTCCCGTCTTCCTTCTATGGTGGAGATGCTGTGCCCCAGGGCAGGCCAGGGAGTCAAGTCAAACCAGGCAGGCCAACTCAAACAAACACAGTCTTGATGCCACTGGATTATCTTTCCAGAGTTTTATTTTTAGTTTTCTGATCCATACTTCAAGGGATTTCCTTGTGAGAGGGAGGAAATTCCACAGGGCCCTTGGAAGGTGTTCTCAGCCTACCTACTGGTAAAATGGCATCAAGGGCCCCCATCGGTTCAATATGGGAACCTTGACTGTACAGTGAAACGGACAGGCACAGCCGGGCAGTAGAAAGTAGCCTTTGCCCACGTCTGGGGCAGGCTGGCGCTCAGGCTCCAGAAGACAGGGGAAGTCGGCACTCTGTCGAATCCGGTTTGGGTTGCCATGGGCCAGGTACAGAGCATGGGAAGCAGGGTACACGGATGGACAGATGCTGGTGGACCTACATGCATCCTCCACTGGGGCCACATGGTCCTGTGGTGGGAAGAAGCCGGGTTGCCCCAGGTCCTTGGCGGTCATGTGGGGTCTTTCGAAGGCAGGGTATCCATCTTCTAGCTTGGGGTTGGGGCTATGGGTAAGTTTGTAGAACTCTTTGTCCCGGAGTTGGGTGTCCAGCTTTGCTTGCTGTGGAAATAAATCATACACAAAAAGGGGGCTGAGAGAGGTAACAATGAAGCCTCTTCCTAGGTAGTCTCCAAGACAAGGCACACTTGGGACTTCCCTGGCAGGCCAGTGGCTTCACACCATGATTTCACGATATGGGGGATGGGTTCAATCCCTGGTTGTAGAGCTAAGATCCCACATACCGCAAGGCGGCCAAAAAAAGAAAATTAAATTTAAAAATAACTAAATGAGACAGGGTATACTTTTCTTTATTTTCTAGAGATTAGTTTTTGAATGGCAATATATACAACAGAAGGACGTACTGAAATAGTACAAAAGGGTTTATAGTGAAAAGTAAGTCTATTTCCTACCCTCCTTCTTTCTCAGGTCCTCTCTCCAGGGACAACCACTGTTATCAGAGTGTTCTGTGTCTTATTAGAAATATTTTATGTACATGTAAACTTATACATATATATCCAGATGCCTTCCATCTGTACACAAGTGATACATATTATTATTCCAGTCTGCACTTTGCTTCTCCTAAAAAATTTAATCTCAGAAACGGTTCCACCTTTGTTTGTATAGATCTTCTTATTAATTTTAGTGGGGTCACCTCAAGATAGGAAGAGATGTCTTAAACAAGACTTAAAAGAACGAGGGCTTCCCAGGTGGCTCAGTGGTAAAGAATCTGCCTGTAATGTAGGAGGCGCCGTTTTGATCCCTGGGTCAAGAAGATCCCCTGGAGAAGGACATGGCGATCCACTCCAGTAATCTTGCCTGGAGAATCCCATGGACGGAGGAGCCTGTCGTGCGACAGTCCATGGAGTCTCAAAAGAGCTGGACAAGACTTAGCAACTAAACAACAACGAAAAGAGCAAATGATAACGGAAAAGACTGATACATCTACGTATATTAAAATAAGAGTTTCTATTCGGTGAAAGAGTGAAACGACAAGTCACAGACTGGAATTTTGCCACTTATATAACTGACACGTGTAAGATGTCCAGAACCCATACGAATTAATAAGAAAAAGACAAGCAACTCAACAGAAAAAGGGACAAATGACACAAGCAGAAAAATAAACAGCCGTGAACAAATGAAAAGATGAAATCACTGAAATGAAAAGTATGACCACAAGAAAATATTATTTCAAGCCCAGCATCACTGACTTGATGGACGTGAGTTTGAGCAAACTCCAGGAGTTGGTGATGAACAGGGAAGACTGGCATGCTGTAGTCCATGGGGTCGCAAAGAGTAGGACACAACTAAATGACTGAACTGAAGTCGGCAAAAATGAAAAAGTCTGACACTACCAAGGAATGACAAGACTGCAGAGCTACCTGACTGTCCTGGTGGGAAAGTAAATTGATACATCTACTTTGAAACAGTGATGTCATCTCCAAAGAGCAATTCCACTCCTGGGAGGGGTGAACTCCTGCACAGGAGGCCTTGCCTCATCTTCATTGCAGTATTTGTGGGTGGGAGGAGTCACAAAAAAGTAAATAACCCCAATGTCCACTGACAGGAGAGGGGACAAATGTGTCAGAGCATCTTCATGCAATATAATATTGTACAGCAGAAAATGAATAATATTGGAGTTTATGAGCATTATGTAAACTGTAAATGTTTATTATTCACTAGGTGTTGTATGGGTGACATACTTGGTGTATATTTGAAAACAATACACATGAACTTCCCGGGTGATCCAGTGGCTAAGACTCCACCCTCCCACTGCAGGGGGCACTGGTTCCATTCCTGGTCAGGGAAGATCCCGCATGCCCCAAGGCATGGCTAAAAAAATAAATAAAACAGTACACACACCTACACACAGAATACCTCTTTAGATCTCCTGGCTTCAGACATTGTTCTCAGTAAGTGCCCTCAATGTCCACACTCACAATAAAAACGGATAAAGAGGATTTCAGTGGGCCATTGAATGGAAGGCAGGACTGAGTGACTTCTTACCTCTTCTGATGTGACCCGGGCATATTTGTGCTTCCCATAAGGTTTGTAGTCGATCATGTAGGAACTTTGGTATATGTCCAAATCCACAGGGGCCTAAAGGTTCAGGAAGAACACTAAACAAGAGATTTCATCCTGTCCTTCTTCCACTTAAAGGCTTTCAATGACTTCTCATTGTTTGTAGGACAAAGGTTAACTTTTGAGCCTGGAATCTGGAGCTCTTCATGATCTGGTTTCTACTTGATTCTACCATCTCAACCCCCTTGGCCTTGCTCTATGCCCTTTACCCCAGCCTCACTGCTTTTGACTCTTCCCAGGTGGCTGGCACATATTCTTATCTCTGGCTGAAAACGAGCTGTATTCTTCACCTGCTGGTAAACTCCTACACATCCTCCAAAACCCATATTAAATCCCTTCCCCCCACATTTCTCCCTCGCATCTCTCTCTACCTTCCAACAATTAAACTCTCGTTCCTCTGCTTCTATGGCACATTTTACATCCCTCACTACAGCAGTTATCATAGTGTGCTATCACTGACTTAGTGAAGGATACTCAGTTAGGATATAATCTTAGGCACCTCTTCACCTTAAAGCCCAATGCACTGCCCGACACACCAAGGGTGACCAATAAATGTATACTAAGCAAGTAAAGGAATCTCCAGAAAACTGTAAACTCTTAACTTTCTTCTGCTTATTAAAAAAAAAAAAAATGAACGCCATGCAGGGATGGTAACCAGAGGGAGCTTCAAGGAGCCTGGCCCTCCCTGGGGCTGTTTGTCAATGCTGCCAATCTTGAGGCGGTCACAGCTGTCAGAAGCCCACAACACTCACCTGTCCGGGGAACACCACACCTGACATAGCAGACGACCTAGACACAGACAAGCTGGTTAGCCCCATTTCTGCCACAGGCAGGGAAAATAGTCTAACGCTCCACCAACCAACCACATTACTCAATCGCCAGGCATTGGTGACGGCAGCAGGGATACATGGGTTGGTGGACAGGGGTCCTGGGGCAAAGCGGCTACAGCAGGACTCAGAGAACATCAGATTTACCCCTCAGGCAGAGGTGAACCTGGTAGCAATGATGTGCTAGTAACTGTTTTGCAATCTCCTTTTGGGCGGGGGAGGCAAATAAACCCCAGTTTATAGCATTTGCAAAGTTCTGCTAAGTCGTTTCCACGCTGGCCCATTTCGACCCACTCCAGTATTCTTGCCTGGAGAATCTCATGGACAGAGAATCCCATGGAGTCGCAAAGAGTCACGACTGAAGCGACTTAGCACTCATGCAAACAGAATGTGCCCCCAGGGCCGGGATGACTCCAGTGCACAGGGTCCCTGGGAGCCAGGGTTCTGAACAGCCCTGAGAAAGCAATGGTCAGGCCTGGAACTTACAGGCATCCTGATGCAGAAGCACACACTATGTTTCTAGTGGAGACTGAAGGGATCCAGGGTGAAGGTTTTGAGGCTTTGCATTCTCGGTGGACAACAGCCGTGGATGGGTCCAATCACCCCCCAATCCTGATATCTTAGTGGGGAGGCCTTTCTGCCTGGGCTTGGGGGAGCTCTCTAAACCCACTCCATCTCATGTACTCTCTAGGTTCTGGATGGCTCCTCTATTTCATTCCCATGGCATCCTGCCCTGAACACCATTCCACTCAGGGTCCGTGGTGGTTGACAGACCTCAAATAGCCCCCATGCCACTTCCTTTTGTGCATAGACAGTTCCTCTCCCAGACAGGGGGCCAACTTCAGTGCAAAGAGCACCCACCCTTCCTTCTGCCAAGAGGATAATGATGTTTCAGCCCTGCCAGTTCCAAGTGTTCCTGCCACCTGGACAGTCTTGCTGCTGTGTCCCTCACCACAGCAGCCTGTGAGATGAACCCTGACCCATACAGTGTTGGCTATTTTGGTCATAGTCCCTGGGCATTGTGATGGGATGACTGGCCAGCCTCCTGTGTGCCCATCCCCTTATCCCTGGCCAACCCTTTCTCACAGAGGGCTGATGGTATTCCAGCACAGCTGAGCCAACATGAACCCTGGCAGCATCAAAAGGTACCCAGGATGCAAGGCTTTCCAGCGCTCTACTAAATCAGTCTATTTGCAGGTTAAAAAGAATTTCATAGGGATTATGACATTAGACTTTGTGTGATTGAATCCACCTCATACCAGAGCCCTCCCAAGCGTCTGTTGCCTGAAAGCCTGGCTTTTCCCTCCTCTGTCTGTCAAACTTCCACTCTCCTTCACAATTATTTGGATGGTTGTAATCCAAAACAAAAAATAGTAAGTGTAGACGAGAATGGGGCGAAACTTGTGCATTGCTGGAAGGAATGTAAAATGGTGCAGCCACTGTGGATAAGCGGATAAGTGCTTGACGGTTTCTCAGAAAATTAAGCATAGATCTGCCGTGCGTGCATGCATTCGTGCTAAGTTGCTTCAGTCATGTCTGAGTCTTTGCAACGCTATGGACTGTAGCCCACCAGACTCCTCTGTCCATGGGATCCTCCAGGCAAGAATCCTAGAGTGGGTCGCCATTTCCTTCTCCGATAGATTTAGTGTTTGATCCTGTAATTCCACCCCTGAATATGTACCTAAAAGAACTGAAAGCAGGGACTCAAACAGATATTTATACATCTGTGTTTCTGGCAGCATTATTCACAATAGCCAAAGGATGGAAATAATGCAATAGTCTATCAGTGGATGAATGCATAAACAGACTATGATGTATACACACAATGGAATATTACTCAGCCTTCAAAAGGAAGGGAATTCTGGCACATGTTACATGTAAGAACCTTGAAAACATGCTAGGTGAAATAAGCTAGACCTTAAAGGACAAATATTGCATGATTCCATTTATATAAAATACCTGGGTGGTCAAATTCATATATACAGAAAGTAGAACGGTGGCTGCCAGGGAGCTGGAAGGAATGGGTATCGAGTTTCAGTTTGGAAAGAGGAAAGAGTTCTGGAAATGGAGAGTGTTGATGATAGTGCAACATTGTGAAAGTATCTAATGCCACCAAACTGTGAACTTAAAATGGTTCAAATGATAAACTTTACATATATATACATTTGCATAAATGTTGATATATTTACTCTTATACACACAAATTCCACTCTAAGGGCCACCTCTTCCACAAAGCTTTCCTTGGTTTCTCTCTAGAAATACCATAGACTCCTTTCATTGACCCAACCAATATTTACTGAGGACTTATTTGGTGTTGGGCACTGTTCTGAACCTTGCAGATTCATTAGTGAACAAAATAGATGGAAATTCCTGCTTGCATAGGACTTACATTCTGGTGTGAACGAGACACAGAGTTAACCAAGTACTAAGTGATTCAGTTCAATTCAGTTCAGTCGCTCAGTCGTGTCTGACTCTTTGCGACCCCATGAATCGCAGCACGCCAGGCCTCCCTGTCCATCACCATCTCCCGGAGTTCACTCAGACTCACGTCCATCGAGTCCGTGATGCCATCCAGCCATCTCATCCTCGGTTGCCCCCTTCTCCTCCTGCCCCCAATCCCTCCCAGCATCAGAGTCTTTTCCAATGAGTCAACTCTTTGCATGAGGTGGCCAAAGTACTGGAGTTTCAGCTTTAGCATCATTCCTTCCAAAGAAATCCCAGGGTTGATCTCCTTCAGAATGGACTGGTGGGATCTCCTTGCAGTCGAAGGGACTCTCAAGAGTCTTTTCCAACACCACATTCAAAAGCATCA
>SJYX01002293.1:110056-144036 GCA_006410675.1 Oreotragus oreotragus
TGGGGGGTGGGTGGGGGCAGAAACATAGCATTGCAACAAGTCTATTTCACTTGCAAAGTCAAACTTAGATATGCTTGAGTTCCATAATTTAAAATCCCAAAGACCAAATTTGCAATGGTGGCTTCTAAATTGCTATGCACAGTTCTGCAATGGATAAAATTTTACATTTATAGGCACAAATACATCACACAGGAATTGACTTTCTGATTTGGTAAGACCATAACTGAATATGCAAATCAGAAGAGGCTAGGTGGGGTGTGCTCTGAAAGCTCACCCAGAGTCCCCTAACTAATAATTGGAATTGCTACCTTTGATGTTGAGCCTTATGTGACATTGTTTGTCTTGTACTGAAATAATATATACTGCAGTGGCATGCTGGATTATCATCATTCCCAGTAAAAGAGTTTGTTTGTTTGTTTTTTACACTGAGTTCCATGATATAACCCTAAAATACAAACAGCAGATTATCCTACATTCTTTTGAGTCATAATGTATCTTTGCTAAACTGCTTTTCAATAGTTGCTGTAAGAAAAAGTTAAGTCCTGGGAAAATAAATGTGGAATGAGGAGTGAAGGTGATTTTGTTCAATCTGATTTCAAGATTTGAGAACGTGTGCAGTGCCCAGTGGAAGCACACTCAGATAGAACGTTAAGTTGTGGCTATTTAAGAATGAAATAAATTTCTTCTCCAACACCACAGTTCAAACACATCAATTCTTCGGCGCTCAGCCTTCTTCACAGTCCAACTCTCACATCCACACATAACTACTGGAAAAACCATAGCCTTGACTAGATGGACCTTTGTTGGCAAAGTAGTCTCTGCTTTTGAATATGCTATCTAGGCTGGTCATAGCTTTTCTTCCAAGGAGTAAGCGTCTTTTAATTTCATGGCTGCAGTCACCATCTGCAGTGATTTTGGAGCCCCCAAAAATAAAGTCTGACACTTTCCACTGTTTCCCCATCTATTTGCCATGAAGTGATGGGACCCGATGCCATGATCTTCGTTTTCTGAATGTTGAGCTTTAAGCCAACTTTTTCACTCTCCTCTTTCACTTTCATCAAGAGGCTTTTTAGTTCCTCTTCACTTTCTGTCATAAAGGTGGTATCATCTGTNGGAAAAACCATAGCCTTGACTAGGCGGACCTTAGTCGGCAAAGTAATGTCTCTGCTTTTGAATATACTATCTAGGTTGGTCATAACTTTTCTTCCAAGGAGTAAGCGTCTTTTAATTTCATGGCTGCAGTCACCATCTGCAGTGATTTTGGAGCCCCCAAAAATAAAGTCTGACACTGTTTCCACTGTTTCTTCATCTATTTGCCATGAAGTGATGGGACTGGATGCCATGATCTTCGTTTTCTGAATGTTGAGCTTTAAGCCAACTTTTTCACTCTCCTCCTTCACTTTCATCAAGAGGCTTTTTAGCTTCTCTTCACTTTCTGCCATAAAGGTGGTATCATCTGCATATCTGAGGTTATTGATATTTCTCCCGGCAATCTTGATTCCAGCTTGTGTTTCTTCCAGTCCAGCGTTTCTCATGATGTACTCTGCATATAAGTTAAATAAGCAGGGTGACAATATACAGCCTTGACGTACTCCTTTTCCTATTTGGAACCAATCTGTTGTTCCATGTCCAGTTCTAACTGTTGCTTCCTGACCTGCATACAGATTTCTCAAGAAGCAGGTTAGGTGGTCTGGTATTCCAGCCTCCATTAAATCCAGCAAAGAAGCAAGATGAGGGAAACTTCCTTGGTGGTCCAGTGGTGGTCCAGTGGACTCTGTGCTACCAATGCAGGGGGCCTGGGCTTGATCCCTGGTCAGGGAACTAGATCCCACATGCCACAGCTAAGACCCAGCATAGCCAAATAAGTTTTTTTTTTTTAAGAAGCAAGATGGCAGAATGATTGAGGCACTTCAGATTGGGGTGGAGGTTGTCCAAAAAGGAGAGAGATATTAAAGCAGCAATCTAAGCACAGAAAGAACCAGCCATGCAACTATATAGTTCCATATATACAGTAGGTCCTTGTTGTTTATATATTTTGTATATAGCTGTGTGTATCTATTAATACCAAATTCCCAATCTATCCCTCCTCCCCTTCCTTTTGGTAACCATGAATTTGTTTTCTGTATCTGTGAGTCTATTTCTGTTTGTAAAGTCCATTTGTATCTATTTTTCTTTTAGGATCCCACATGTAAGTGAAACCATATATTTTCTTTCCCTTTCCAAACTTACTTCACCTAGTATGATCGTCTCTAGATCCCTCCCTGTTGCCAGCAAATCTCCTTTAGTTCCTTATTGATAAAACATATATTCATCGATTGGATGGGAAAACTAAAGGAGAAAAGGCTTTCCCAATAATTCAGTGGGGAAAGACCTGGAGAAAAGGGCTTCCTAGCACAGGGGTCAGGAATGCAAAGCTTGTAAGACAGGAACAAGGAAAAGCCAAGGAAAGGAGTGGGTGAGGGCATGAAACCAAGAGAGGGAGATGTTGTGCATCTGTGACTATCCAATGTTTCATTCCAGCTTCCCTGTAGAGAGCTGTTTCTCTCCCTTTCAGGAATCATGTAGTTTAAGTGGTGCTGATCCTACCCCAGCTCTAAATGGGTGTTGTTGTCCCCAGAAAATTCCAGCTCTAGGCTGCCATTCAGGGAGAAGATGGTGACCCAAGGTGGGCTGGTGAGTACCATCCCCAGCTCTTGGGGAAGAGGATCTCTCTTTCTGAGACAGCATACTTCAGGGTCCTTATTTCTTCACTGAGAGTTGAAATACTGTGTTACGCTTCAGACTTCCTCCAACCAGACTTCAAATAGTCAGGGATTTTTGTAAAGCTTGTGATGGACCATGCAAAATATCACATGCTGCCAATTTTTAAGTTTGTACAGTGCGATGATTGTTTTTCAGTCGCTAAAGTCATATCTGACTCTTTGAGACCCCATGGACTGCAGCATGCAAGGCTTCCCTGTCCTTCGCTGTTTTGAAAGTCCATGGGGTTGCAGAGTCAGACACGACTGAGCATGCACGCATGCACAGGGCCAGATTGGGTCTGATAAAAACAAGTTACAGTGTGATACACGTTATTTTTCTGAAATACACAACACAGGTAAATTTCTCATGTTTCTTGCTTTCTCCTTCAACAGCATGTGTGTGTGTCAGGGCAGGGGGGCTGGGGGCATCTTTTCCACACTCATTAGGTATGAAAAAGAAACCAGAAAGCAAATCCTGGTTGTTATTTTTAAGCCTAAATCACATACAAGTGCTAGCTTCAAATTGTGTGGGCTAAGATAAACTAAATTTCATAATACACCAACATGAGTTCATAATACACCAACACAAGTGTATTTCTGAAAGCACGGTTAAGGTGAAGTAAATGTTGTTTAAAAAGCACACAACAAAAGATAGTGCGTGGACAAGATTCAATCAACAGTGTATAACAAATCACAGGGCACAGGGCTCTCAAAAAATCCTCCCCTCCTGCCTCTGGGAGGAGATTAACCTCTGCATCTTTATTTCTTTTCTTTTTTTACATTGAAGTGCAGTTGATTTACACTGTTTCAGGTGTACAGCAAAGTGATTCAGTTATACACACACACACACACACACACACACTCCTTTCCTATTCCTTTTCATTTTAGGTTATTAGAAGATATAACTATAGTTCCCTGGGCTAGATAGGAGGTCCTTGCTGTTTATTTTATATATAGTAGTTTGTATCTATTAATTCCAAATTCCCAATTTATCCCTCCTCCCCTTCCCTTTTGGAAACCATGAATTTGCTTTTCTCCCTCTCTGTAAGTGCATTTCTATTTTGTAAAGTTCATTTGTACCTATTTTATTTTAGGATTCCACATGTAAGTGATATCCTATGAATCTGTCCTTCTCTGTCCAAACTTACTTCACTTAGTGTGATCATCTCTAGGTCCCTTCCTGTTGCTGCAAATCATCTTTATTTCCTTATTGACAAAATACATATTCATAGATTGGAAGGGAAGGCTGAAGGAGAAAAGGGCTTTCCCAATGGCTCAGCCGGTAAAGAATCCACCTGCAATGCACGACGCAGGAGTCAGAAGTTTCCATTCCTGGGTGGGGAAGATACGCAGAAGGAAACTGCAATCTACTCCAGTGTTCTTGCCTGAAAAGTCCCACGGACAGAGGAGACTGGTGGGATACAGTCCTTAAGGTTGCAAAGAGTCTGAAAGGGCTGAGCGACTAGGCAAACAAAGGAGAAAAACGCGCACAATGCCTTGGCACCTGATCTGATATGCTGTAGGAGCTTAATTATTGCAACCTTCATTCAATTGAGAGAAATTCCTATTGGCTTTCTCTGAAGGAAAACCTGGGCCCGCAGTTTCTGTCTATGCAAATTTAGCTTGCTAATGTTGTTAAATCACAGGAGGAAATTCTTCTGGAAGCCCTCGAGTTCCTCCAGGCTTATATTAAAGGGATTACAATCCATTTCCTTCCTAATTCGCCTAATGCGCTCTGGGAAGCCCTCAGGCCGGGGATTAAAGCATTTACGCCTTTAATTAGGAGAAAACCTTCCCCCAGAGCCTGAAGCACAAACAGCGAGTCGACACTACAAAGGCCTCCTCCCAGAGCAGTGGGGATATTGATCCCCCTCCGGGAGCCCGGAGTCTCGGAGGGTTTAGAAAACGCTGCTTTTCCCAAACTAGGTATCTGAGCCGGGAAGGCCCTCAGTAGAAATAGAAACCCCTTCACGCCAAGAGCAAACAAACAAACAAAAGTCGATCCGTGGAGTTCAGCAGCAGCGGAAGCATCTTCGGGCGGGGGAGGGGCCGCGGGACGGTCCCACCGCCCGGCTCTTGCAGGTTTTCCCTGTGCGCTCACCACCGGATCATTAGCTTTGAAGTGGACGGCTCTGAAAATTAAGCAGTGTTTGTGCCTCAGCGAGGTCTGTCCCCACACGGATGCTTTCGCCAGCTCCCAACACAGTCTGCTAGCCCCTTCCATGCCAGATTCCTGGGAAATTCCTGGGTCGCCAAGCTAGAGATTACTTCAAGGGCAGCGCGGTGACTGCTTCAGAATCGCCTGGGATGCATATTAAAACCCAGATTTCTGCTGCCACCTTCAGTGTCAGAATCTCTGGGAGAGGGAGCCAACCAGGGAAGCTACCTTTTCGCAAGCTTCCCCGGTGATTCTTAGGATTCCTACACGCCACTGGAAGGAAATCCTGGCTGGGCCACCCCCAGCCTTTGTTCAGGAGGAAGCTGAGACCAGAGCCTTCCAGGATCTTGTGCAAGGGCAGTCAATCGACTAGCTGCGATTGGTACACTGGTGGATGTGTAGCGTACTCCAGAAATGATGCCAAAAGAGCTGGGGAAATTGTTAAACTGGGACAAGAATGTGGGACATTTGGCTTCATTTGTTCAACACACACGTATGACCACCTTAGGCAAGCAAGACAAGTGTTATATGCTGCTGCTGCTGCTGTGTGTGTGTGTGTAGTAGTAGTAGTAGTAGTAGGAAGGGTGTGTTGTTGGAGTGATGATAAAAAATGGAAAACATGGGACTTCCTTGATGGTTCAGTGGTTAAGACTCTGTATTTCCACTGGTAATGGACTTCCCAGGTGGTGCAATGGTAAAGAATCTGCCTGCTAAGGCAGGAGACACAAGAAATGTGGGTTTGATCCCTGGGTCTGGAAGATCCCCTGGAGGAGGGCATGGCAACCGACTCCAGTACTCTTGCCTGGAGAATCCCATGGACAGAGGAGCCTGGTGGGCTACAGTCCATGGGTCACAAAAGAATTGGACATGACTGAGCACGCACATACACACTGTCAGTGGTCAGGGAACTGAGATCCCACATGCTGCATGGGGCAACCAAAAAAAGAAAAAGAAAACAAACATCAGGTTCCTGCCATCTAGCGCTTTATAACCTGGTGAGTGTGTGTGGGTGGTGGGGGGGGGGTGTGGGTGGATGAGGAAGAATGAACCAGCACAGGTGCAAGTGTGGAGGCAGGACCATGTGGTGTAGAGTGGGGCCCGGAGACCTAGCAAAGGCCTGGTGGTGAAACCAAGTCTTAAATGAAGAGCTTTCTTTTGCCAGAACCTGGCCCTTCTCTGAAGGTTCCATTTCCTGTCCACCCCTGCTTACCCACACCCTTTTTCTCTGAACGTTTAAGATCCTCCAGCAGACATCTGTCACTTTATAGATGCTATTTCCATTAGGTAGGCATTTTTTACTTCCTCAAGAGATCTGAACTGCCTTTTGCCTCTCCACACCCTCTGAACCTCCCAGACTAGACCTGTAAATGCTGGGTCTTCCGTGACACTCTTTGATTGTCTGGGGAATTTTTCAAGGTCAAGCTGGAAGGGCAGGCTGCGATAGAACAGTGAAGGCCTTCAATGCTAAGGAGTGTGGACTTTTAGACAAGAGGCTGAGTGCGAAGAAGAAGGAGTTTGAGGGTCAGAAGACTTTGCATTTGAACCCAGCTCTGTCACTTACTGGGCTTCCCAGGTGGCTCAGTGGTAAAGAATCTGCCTGCCAATGCAGGAGATGTGGGTTCGATCTCCGGGTCAGGAAGACCCAGAGAAGGAAATGGCAACCCACTGCAGTATTCTTGCCTGGGAAATCCCATGGACAGAGGAGCCTGGCAGGCCACAGTCCATGGGGTCACAAAGAGTTGGACATGACTGAGCATGCACGCATGCACTAGCACTTAACAACAGTGTGTCCTTGGATAAGTTACTTATGTTCTCAAGTGGTCAAATGGGGGTTGAAAATGCCTTGCTGGCAGGAGGAAGGAATAAAATGCTGTGTTCGTCCTGCTCAGCATGATGCCCGACACATACTGCAAATGGGATGTACTCAGCGAAGGAGCGNTGAGTCCAATATTTTGGGTGCAAGCACTGTTTGCAAGTCATGACAGGCATACATCCAAAGGGTATGCTGGCTGTCATCCTTTTGATAGGGGGTGTGGCTGGTGTTGTGGTGTCAAAAGCCTTTTCTGGAAGTTGCGTCAGACCTCTTTGATGTGTGGCTGTCACAGACCTGTCAGGGATGGGGTCTGCTTCCCAGTTGTTTGAGGAGAGGCCCTGAGGGTCAGGTTTGATAAGGGTCTGTTGCTCGTGTGTGTGTTCTGTCCCCAGGAAGGTGAGCACGAATGCAAGTGAGGCCTGTGTGGTCACAGAGAGCCTGTGCACTGAGTGACCTTGCAGGGGTCCTCGGTTCTACCCAGAAACAGCCCCGATGCTGCATCCCTTTCTCCATTTTGTTTATACAAGACATAATGCCAGGCTGGTGCTAGGGCCTGAGGTGTGGCTGTGGGGACTGAGGTGGTTGTGCTGCCTCTTAGAAAATGGGCTGCCTATATGGCAGGACTCTCCCAGGACCTATCTGCTCAGATCCAGCTCCAAGCTGTGGTGTGAGGTAGGCGGGACTGGGATACTCCATTTGGAAAGGGACCCCAGCATGCTTCACCCTAGGGGCTGTCTGCAGAGTACATGGGATTCTGTGATACCGCCCACCACCCAGTGTGTTCACCAACAAAGTGGCTGCTGCCGGACCCACCCCCATGGTTGGAACACTGATAATGGGCTTACATACCAGCCACAGCCACACCACGTGCTCACTCACAAAGCCTGCAACCAGAGTTGCTCCCTGCTGAGAGCATGCCTACAATGAGTCTCCTATGACAGAGCTGCTCTACTTCATGCATGAGCTAACAATGGCAGCCCAGTTAGTTAGCATTAATTTACCTTATTAGGAACTCAATCAAGTCTATTTCTTTATATCCACTATATTTTCAGTAAAGTCTTAACTATATAACTATATTTAAGCTAATTATAAGTCATCAAGGCTGTAAAATGTAATAAGATGAGGGAAAGCTTCAATGTTCTTATTTAATCAAAATAGCATAGAGTTAAAGAATGCATGTTCTTAATAAGTCACAATTCTTAGTAGGTTTGACAGTTGAAGTGTAGGTATACCTTGGTTGTGCATGCCACATGTATGTCTTCGTTTTCCAAAGAAGAAAACAAGCAAGTGACATCCTTGCAATGAAATGTGAAAGAAAACTGTTTCATTTTTGGATTAAAATAGTGTGTACAATTTTCCTAATCCAGTACTTGCTAGCACATAAAATAAATTTTATAAAACATTGAAGATAGAAGACCATTCACAGATGTAATAGGGAAACATTTCAAATTATTTCCACTACCACTCTTTTTAAAACAAATCCTTTATTTACTTATTTGGCTGCATCAGGTCTTAGTCATGGCATGCAGAATCTTAGCTCCCTGACCAGGGATCAAAGCCAGTCCCCTGGCTGGGAAGCCCATTTCTTAACCACTGGACCATCAGGGAATTCCCACTACTCTTTTGTATTGAGGAGAATCGTGCTGCAATAACTCATACTTCATGTTTCTTGGCTATTTTTCTTGGATAAGATTTTTTCTTTATTTTGCCAGACATTGTAAGGATCCTTAATGAAGAGAAATACTTTCAGAAAGGAATAGGGTTTTTTAATATATACAAGTCACTTTCAGTTTCTCATCTGACATGTAAGTCATTTGGAAGTCTTTATTACTATCCTTATAACAAGACAAAAAGCTGAATAAACTAAAAATCAGCAGCTCTTTTAGATCTGTTAGAGAATTGGTGTCAAAGGCAAACCACTGCCTCCAAATTGGAGACAAATAGGAGAAACTGAATCACAGCTTCCTGGAGCAGAAGCTCAAGAGCAGAAACCTCTGCAGGAATCAGAACTGGGGCAGGGGGGAGGGCGGAGTTCTAATCCCTAATTGATGAAGTTCTCTAGGCTCAATGTGCACTGGGCTTCCCAGGTGTCTCAGTGGAAAAGAATGTGCCTACCAATGTAGGAGACACAGTTTCCATTTCTGGGTCAGGAAAATCCCTCAGAGCAGGAGATAGCAACCCACTCCAGTATTCTTGCCTAGGAAATCCCATGGACAGAGGAGCCTAGTGGGCTACAGTCCACAAAGTTGCAAAAGAGTTGGAGATGACTTAGCAGCTAAACAACAGTGTGCACCCATTTGAGAGATTAAAAAATCCTGGGGGAGACTCAGTGTTAGAGGTCCTGACACTTGTTTACGTTTTAACTTCAGGAGCCCTACCATTTCTCACAGTAAAGATCAGAGAAAACTCCTCTCTGCTTTGAGCTGGTGGAGGAGAAAAGTCGCCATTTATCCAGAACAGTCTGTTCTCTCTAACAAGACTTGCCCTCAATAGAGAACACGAATCAGTATTACCTATTACAGTAGCTAAAACCCAAGTCACTGATAACCCCAACTGCAGGTAAGAATGAGAAGAAATGGGAACTCTCATTCATTGCTGGTGGGACTGCCAACTTTGGAAAATAGATTGTCCGTTTCATACAAAACTAAACCTAGTCTTACTGTAAGATCCAGCTGTTGTGTACGTTGGTGTACTTACAAATGAGAACTTCTGTCCACATAACACTTACACACTAATGCTTATAAAAACTTTATTCACATTTGCTAAAGCTGAGAAGAAACCAGGATGTCCTTCATAGGTGAATAGATACAGAAATAGTGGTGCATGCATATAAGGAAATGTTATCCAGTGATAATAATAAATGAGCTAGCAAGTCACAAAAAGAAACAGAAAAACCTTAAATGGTACATATTGCTAACTGAAAGAAGCTAATCTAAAAAGACTATGTACTGTATGACTCCAACTATATCACATTCTGGAAAAGGCATACTGTTAACTCACAGTTTATTATTTACACACATATTTCTCAGTAAAAATACTGAGAAATCCACAAGAAAAAATATTTGTAACTAAAGAATATTTTAATAGACTTCATTTAGAAGTAAAAAGAAATAACCTGAGGAAGTATTTATATATATATAAATACATATATATATATGCATTTCATTCTTCCCTAGTTAAAGCCTCAGAGGGAGTAGTAACTGTGATGCATTTTGATGATGTATGCAGAAAAAGAAAATCCAATTGTGTTTAAATTGAGAGATCGTTCACATATTAATGTAGTTGAGAAGTTATCTATTGTTCAGAAAAATAACAAGGTAAATTTCAGGATTACGTTTCACTTTGCAGTTCTTGCCTGCCATTCACTGCTACTTTGGTCAGTGTGAGAACTGGAACAACCAAAAATAACATACAGTATCAATCAGTCCCAGCACCCTCCATACCTGTTCTACATGCAGCATACAAAATATTTGCTTGAAACTGACAGACAAGTTTGAACAATGTAGAAGAAAAGGAATACACTTTCAGAGTCAACAAAATATTTGATCATCTTTGTGTGCAAGCCACATACCAAGGTGAATTTTGTGAATTACATAATCATGGTGACACTCTTTTTAATGTTGGTTTAAAGAAGTCAACATTGTTGATATATAACTGACAGAAAGTGAGTTGTGTTTAATTTTCTCTGTGCGTGCCTGTGTGTGTTTGGGGAAAACTGAAATTCACACATGATTTAAATATATTCTACATCATGCTACAAAATAAATCATTTCACTAAATAAAAATTGTTTATCTATTTCAAGGTAGTGGTCAACACTTCCTGTTTGTCAACTCATCTGGCCCCAAAGAAGGATACACTGCAAGAATCACCACTTCCCAATACTTCCCAGCAAGCCTCGGAATGTGTGCTGTTCGGTTCTGGTTCTACATGGTTGATCCCAGGAGCACAGGAGTCTTAAAGGTACAAGGGAAACAGAGATTTGTCTTTCACTGACATATTCAGAGCACATGTTTAAACATTCTCTCTTTTTTTGGTAGCCAGACAACACCAATCCTGATTCTATTAATTTCTCATTTCTTTCTGGGGCAATGGGACTTTGGCAAGCAGTTCTGTCATTCATCTTAATCGCATTCAAGATTTATCTCATTCATGGCTGCCACCTGAACTCGATTATGGTGCATGCTATTTAAAAGATTATCTACAGATGAAAGATTATGGGCAGATTCTACATGTATCTTCTAATAACAACTTAGATAGGAACAATAAAGAAATGTGACAAGAGGGATAGTACTGGAGAGGATTCTCTTCCCCAAAGTAAAAGCAAAGCACACTTAAGATTATAAGTATATTATCAGCTCACACTAAAAACAATGTGCCTGCTTTATTTTTAACTAATTGAATACAAGAATCTACACCAAATTCTAATGTCTTTAAATAGACAAGTTGCTGCATCTATACTTCTTATATGAAAGATCAATAAATGAAATTTTCACTTGTTAGGAGCCAATTTTGAAATCTTAATTTCTAACAAAAAGATTGTGTATCAGAACACAGCATGTAGTGATATTGCCTTGAAATTATGCAGTCATTTGTTGTTGGGATAAATATACAATTTGGAACTTTTGTCATTATCTCAAACATTGTCCCTTGTAAATAATAACAGCTATTATTAAGTGATNCTAACAAAAAGATTGTGTATCAGAACACAGCATGTAGTGATATTGCCTTGAAATTATGCAGTCATTTGTTGTTGGGATAAATATACAATTTGGAACTTTTGTCATTATCTCAAACATTGTCCCTTGTAAATAATAACAGCTATTATTAAGTGATTCCTATCTTTCTGGCTATTTATTTTAACTTTATATGTGTTAGTAGTTTTAATTCTCACATTGACCTAAAGAGATAGTGTTTAGCTTTCCCAAAAATTTCAGTAAAGAAACTGAACTCAAAGTGGCCTAATAACTTTTCCATGATTACACAAATTGACCAGAAGTCTGATTTCAAAAATCTGACAGCCTTGTTGCTCATATTTTCTGCATTACTCAGAGACATCTAAGGAGAAATATGAAGGAAAGAGAGATAATAAAAGGCCTTATCAATTCTAGCCATTGCTGGGAAAACAAGCTCTTATCAAGTAAAAATAAAAGCATGCAAGAAAATGCAAAATCTGTTTTCCTCAAGAGAAACCAGTAAAAACAACAAAGAAAGATATAAATTTTTAACAGTTTAGATACATGTGAGTATTTTGTACATCATGAAAAAATTTTGGATTTTTTTTTGTTTTTACATGTAGTATGTAAATATTCAGTAGATTAGCCTTTTGCTTATGCTAAATTTTATCCTAAACACTGATCTTAAAAAGACTCTATAATATGTTGTTTTCACTGGTATTTTAAAACATAGATACTGCAATTGAAGAGGACAGTAGTCAGCGGTTATTTCTTTCACACAGAGGCAAATATGAAATGGAAACCTTTCAACAGAACGCACAGAGATTTCAATCACTTTCTAACAAAATGTTGCTTTCTCGATTCAAAACTAACATTTGTATATCCTTTAGCTATTCACCAGCTGGTCAGTCAGTGCTACAGGCTGAATATTTTTGTCTCCCCAAATTCACGTGTTAAATCCTAACTATGACAGTCAGCTAGTTGAGTTACTCAGTTAAACAGCCCACTGTTTTTAGCCATGCTTCTGCAAACAGTCTTTGAAATGAAAGTGTTGGTCTCAAGTCATGATTTCTGATAGCTTGCTTAAAATAGTGATTACAGTTTTTTCTAACTGGAGGGCAGCCGTTAAGTGTACCATTGTTTTTATACTCTCAGCTGTCTTAGAGAGGTCTACTGGAAAGACTAGTGGAGGGGAATTGCAATAAGGCTGACATCCAGGTTTTGGAGAGAAAGTGCCTTCCTCAATACCAGATTGTCTTGGTAGGTTTGACTGTCTCCATGGCTTTTTCCGCCTCCACAGGGGACCCAAGCGGAACCAGTTATAGTCACTTCCAGGATTTGATGCAATGTTTACAAGAGGCTTTCTCTGTCTTGTGTGTTGCAAGTCACTGGCTAGAAGTAGATTGAATTTAGGGCTCTTGGAGACCATCTTTCCCAATATGGGGAAAGAGATGGTCTGAGAAAGCAGCTAGCACACAGAGGAATTCGAGACCAAAAGAAGGAAGACAGAACTGCTTCTGTGTAAATCCTGGAGCCTGCTTTACCTGAGTCAGTGAAGTTCTCTTTGTTACTTGCTATTGGAAAATTCCTCTTACAGAAACCCAGGGAGAAACTGTTTTTGTAATGTATCCTCATGTCTCTGATGGATCACAGTAACTGTGGCAAGTCTGTTTCTCAACTGTTGCTTTTAATCTTGAGTTATTCCCAGTCTGAAAAACTCCCTAAGTATACCATATTTTTATATTATGTGAACGAATCAGTGAAGTGGAAACCCATTCTTTCCACTCTTTTAAAGTGAGACTTTCCAGCTGCATGCTACTCTTTCATGGGCAACTGTTTTTCTCTTTTGTAATCTCTAATTTGAGTATAACAGTGTCATATTTTATAAAATTTCCTTGGCAAGGGTATTTCAGCTGGTGTGTTGCCTTAGAAAGAATCATCTGTAGTTACAGTATTGGCAAGACTGATGGACAGCTAGCTTCTTACAAAGGGTCTGAAAATCCACCTTTATGAATATACTGTCTAAAGTAACCAAAATAATATTATCTAGATTTATGGTGAGGAAGAGCTTCTTCTTTTTAATATTAAAAAAATTTAAGACTATAATAAATGATAATATGTACTGAGGCTTGATGCACATAAATAGATATTCACTGCTATCAGCATGCAATTATAAGAGCATTTTGGAAATTAAAAGCTTTATAATTTTTATATTATTTACCAAAATATTCCACATCTATAAATATAAGGAAATAAAGATAGATATGCATGATGTTTTATTTATGTGTCTTCATCTCACTGTTGTTTTTAAAAAGGAATATTTAAAACCACCTGAATGTCAAATATTAAGAATTGGTGAGATATAGTACATTCACTCTTAGTGAAATACTGTGGAGAAGTTAATTATGTAAATGAATAATTGATAATAAAGAGAAGCATTTGTGATTCATTAATAACCAAAGTAACCAAATTAACAAATATGTATTCTAGAATATAATATAAAAATATATCTAATTTCACATATTTTAACATAGGACTATCCCTTAATCTATATAAATAAGTATGTATGTGTGTATATATATATGTGAAAAAATATATGGAAGGATATACACTAAAATGAAAAGAGTAATTATCTTTAGACAGTGAGATGAAAAGATGGTTTTCATTACTTTTACTCTTATTTATTTTATAATTTTTCTATATAAAGCATATGATGCCTTTCTAATAAGAAAAATATATACAAGGGTCTTTCTAAAGGATCTTCACCTTTGAAAATGTTGAAAGACACAGCCCAAGGATATCCATAAACAGGTCACTTCTTGAGTTAATAAAGAGCAAATGTGACTCTGGAGCACTTGGTAGATTATAAACCATCTCTTAGATTGATAACATAAATTCTTTCAAAAGGATATGTCAAAGAAAATATCTAAAGTGAAGTTCCACACTAAAGTGTCTATGAGGCCCTAAAAATAACCTGGCCTTCCTAAAAGAGATCAAATAGCAGATTGTGCTAGAATGGTTTCTTGTCAGCACAAATCTGAAATTGTATTAAGTGTTATGTATCTCTTGCCTGTCTGTGCTCTGTTCTGTATCTCAGAGAACAACATTTCTCAGACTCCTTTGCTGCTGCATTCCTGAATAAGTTTGACCAAAGGAAGGTACTGGCCAAAAATCAGGGCAGTAAGAGGAGACACGCCTTCCTCCTCTTTCTCTCTTCTCTTTTTCTGTATATGTATATCTATATTTCTCTAGCTGAGTTTGTACTGCATCTCATCTGTGACTCAGTTCCCCCAGAAGGCCTTGCCTCCCTGATTCAACTCCCACCAAGGATATTGACAAATGCCATCTTCTTCCAGCAACTCAGCTTCGCTACTCCCTCCCTTTGACTTTAGGTTTCAGAGGAGAAACTTCTTCCTGCACATGCTAATCTATAGGTTGCCTCATAATCTCCCCGGTGATTTCTCATCTCTTCCATAAACTTAGTACCTATTACCTATATTAAAGTTCCTCTGTTTGAAATATATTAGTTTCTGTTTCCTAACTCCACCCTGTCTAGGTACCTAACTCAAAGAAAACACAAATCTTTCAAAGATATTAACTGATAAAACAGTGAAAAACTGTGAATGAGAACCAGTTTAAATTTGTCATCCTCACATTAACTTCTTAAAAACTTACTGTCTAGTACAGGAAGACAGAAAACAAATTGGAAAAAAAAAAAAAAAAACCACTAATATGAAAACTTCTATTTGTGATATAATACTATGGACCAAATTAAACTGTTTCCTATAATACATAATTACTCACGGTCTGCTGAGAAAGTTATTTTGTATTGAATAGTAAGAAAGTCTCTCTGAGAAATATGAGGTTTGAATTTAGACTTGAAAAACTAGAACGATCCATTCTTGTCAATAACTGTAGTAAGAATGTTCTACATAGAAGAAATAAGCTAACGGAAAAGCTCAAAAGTAGAAGGTATTTGAAAGCCACTGTAGTGGAACAACGGAGAAGGCAATGGCACCCCACTCCAGTTCTCTTGCCTGGAAAATCCCATGGACGGAGGAGCCTGGTGGGCTGCGGTCCATGGGGTCGTTAAGGGTCGGACATGACTGAGCGGCTTCACTTTCACTTTTCACTTTCATGCATTGGAGCAGGAAATGGCAACCCACTCCAGTGTTCTTGCCTGGAGAATCCCAGGGACGGGGGAGCCTGGTTGGCTGCCGTCTATGGGGTCACACAGAGTCGGACACGACTGAAGCGACTTAGCAGCAGCAGTAGTAGTAGTGGAACAAAATAAGTAAGAGAAAGAGAAATGATCAGAGACAGGTGGGAACCAGCTCCTTCAGGGCCTTGCAGAGATGATAAGGAAATCAGATTTTATTCTAAGAATCATGGAAAGTCATTGGAGAGTCTTAGCTTGAACTACTGTAACAAATTACCATGAAGCGGGTGGATCAAACAACAGAAGTTTCCTTCTCACAGCTCAGGAAGCTCAGAAGTTCAGGATCAAGGTATGGGCCAATTTAGTTCCTCTTGTGGACCCGCTTCCTGGTTTGTAGATCCACTTCCTGGTTTGTAGATAACTGGCTCTCACTGTGTGCTCATCTGGTGGATAGAAATCATCTTTTTTGGGTCTGTTCTTAAAAGGACACTAATCTAATCCACAGGACCCCACGCTCATGAGCTAATTATCTTCCAAAGACTCCAGCCTCCCCAAATCAAAACATTGAGAATTTGGGCTTCAATTTATGAACTGAGAGGATATATTCAGCGCATAGCCGAGAATATTAAACTGAAGGATAATAACATCTTCTTTGAAAATTTAGAAGATATGCTGTGTGGAAAAGGGACAGAACCTGGGGGCAGGAGGAGGAAATAAGTGGATATGAAACAGGAAGGCAAGTTAGATGATTTCCAGGGGTCCCCAGCTGATTTAAAGTGGGGTGTAAGAATAAACTAGAGATAATTGCTACAAATAATGAACAAGCCTGATCTCTGCATTGGCATATTAAGATTATCTTCTAAATAAAACACACTTTAATTTAATTAGTATATTAGTGAAGGGCATCATATAAAGTTAGTTTAATCAAAATGTTATACAGTTGATGAGATCAAGGTAAAATTCAATTATATGCCCCTATTACTTTTTTAGGATAAAAAGGCAAATAATTCACATCTATCCATCCTACAAAGTAGAAAGCTGCATGATGAAAGAAATGTTTTATAGAAACTAGAAAGCCTGATACTAAATGTATAATATTCAGGATTGTGAATGAATAATATTCAGAATAATAAGATGTCTATTCAGACTTCAGCATCCTCTGATTCACAGGCTCATGATTTATGGAGCAATGCTAATACATACTTTATTTTCTAGGTCAGTTTCTTTCTTTCAATTACCTACCTACATATAAAATTAAAAGCACTCTTTAAAATGGTGCTGGTCGTTTTCTGATACGTATTGCCAAAAACGTCCTAAGTGAAACCAATTAATTTCCCATGAGATTATTTAGTTTCAGTAGTCTAGCTCCTAGCTCCTGACTTGTCCTGATATTTAATGCTAGCGCAGGTGAATTATTTAATATCTATGAAGAGAGGTAAAGTTTGGCACAGGACAAGATAATTTCCCTACAAATAACTAATAGCCCTTTATTCCTCTAGACTCATTTTTTAAAGACACAAAAAGGAAGTGAACTTTTGTAATTAATACTTTTCAAAATGCTCTTTGTAATTTATAGAAGCATTTCTTTGTTCAAGGGAGAAAAATGAACTATTTCCTAAAACTTCTTTCAGTGATAACAGATGAGTTAAGATATCTAAAGGGGCTTCCCAGAAGCTTATTGTTCATATATCAGAACAGTTAGCCTATGAGGTTGAAGTGAGTTTTATTTTAAAGTTGAGTTGTAGGTAGTCCAGTGGTTAAGGTGAAACTTCACCTTCTAGTATAGAGTATGAGTTCAATCCCTGGTTGAGGAGCTAAGGTTTCACATCCCTCATCACCAAGTAACCAAAAAACAGAACCAACAGAAGCTTTAAAAATTGTCCACATCAAAAAAAAAAAAAAATCTTAAAATAAAGTTGAGTTTTAGAGCTAAATGATTTCTGCAAAACGTATGGAATTCAACATTTAAATCTTCTGTTCAGGAAGCCATTATTGCCGTGGCCTTATGCTTGTAAATTTTGCTGTGTTTTGTTTTAATGCGATATTTAGAAAAATAGTAAGAGCAGTGGGGGAAAAATGAGAATAATGTAAGATGGTTACTATATGCTATACACTGAAGTCCTTTACATTAATCTCATCTACCAGACCACCTGACCTGCCTCTTGAGAAATCTATATGCAGGTCAGGAAGCAACAGTTAGAACTGGACATGGAACAACAGGCTGGCTCCAAATAGGAAAAGGAGTAGGTCAAGGCTGTATACTGTCACCCTGCTTATTTAACTTCTATGCAGAGAACATCATGAGAAACGCTGGACTGGAAGAAACACAAGCTGGAATCAAGATTGCCAGGAGAAATATCAATAACCTCAGATATGCAGATGACACCACCCTTATGGCAGAAAGTGAAGAAGAACTAAAGAGCCTCTTGATGAAAGTGAAAGAAGAGAGTGAAAAAGTTGGCTTAAAGCTCAACATTCAGAAAATGAAGATCATGGCATCTGATCCAAACACTTCATGGGAAATAGATGGGGAAACAGTGGAAACAATGTCAGGCTTTATTTTTTAGGGCTCCCAAATCACTGAAGATGGTGACTGCAGCCATGAAATTAAAAGACGTTTACTCCTTGGAAGGAAATTTATGACCAACCTAGATAGCATATTCAAAAGCAGAGACATTACTTTGCCAACAAAGGTCTGTCTAGTCAAGGCTATGGTTTCCCCAGTGGTCACGTATGGATGTGAGAGTTGAACTGTGAAGAAAGCTGAGCAATGAAGAATTGATGCTTTTGAACTGTGGTGTTGGAGAAGACTCTTGAGAGTCCCTTGGACTGCAAAGAGATCCAACCAGTCCATCCTGAAGGAGATCAGTCCTGGATGTTCATTGGAAGGACTGATATTGAAGCTAAAACTCCAATACTTTGGCCACCTGATGTGAAGAACTAACTCATTGGAAAAGACCCTGATTCTGGGAGGGATTGGGGGCAGGAGGAGAAGGGGACGACAGAGATGAGATGGCTGGATGGCATCACTGACTCAATGGATATGAGTTTGAGTGAACTCCGGGAATTGGTGATGGACAGGGAGGCCTGGCATGCTGCAATTTATGGCGTCACAAAGAGTCAGACATGACTGAGCAACTGAACTGAACTGAACTGAACTGAACCCTCAACCATCCAGTGAGGAACATAATGACATTATCTACACTTTAACAGTTGAGTAAAATGAGATAGAAAAAGCTTCAGGAATTTGTTCAAGGTCAGAGTACTATTTAAGAGATGGCAGGCCATGATATTCCCTTACCCACTGGCTCCAGCCTATGCTTTTAATTAATATGCTTTACTGCCTCCCAGAACTAGATGGGTTTTATGACATATTTTATTTTCCATACTTTATTGCTCAAAATCATTTTATTCTCTCCAATAATTTTTGAAATCTTGTCTTTATTTATATTTTATATTCTGCGTATTGTGGTTTTCAAAATAAATTTTATTTGAATTACTAATGTAATTTGACAAAGGTAAAAGAGGAGTGTGAAAAAGCTGGCTTAAAACGCAACATTCTAAAGATTAATATCATGGCATCTGATCCCATCACTTCATGGCAAATAGATGGGGAAAAAGTGAAACAGTGACAAATTTTATTTTCTTGGGCTCCAAAATCACTGCGGATAGTGACTGCAGCCGTGAAATTAAAAGACACTTGCTCCTTCAAAGAAAAGCTATGACCAACCTAGACAGCATATTAAAAAGCAAAGATGTCATTTTGCCATAAAAGGTCCATATAGTTAAAGCTATGTTTCTCCCAGTAGTCATGCACAAATGTGAGAGTTGGACCATAAAGAAGGCTGAGCACCAAAGAACTGATGCTTTCGAACTATGGTGTTGGAGAAGACTCCTGAGAGTCCCTTGGATAGCAAAGAGGTCAAACCAGTCTATACTAAAGGAAATCAACCCTGAATATTCATTGGAAGAACTGATGCAGAAACTGAAGCTCCAGTACTTTGGCCAACTAATGTGAAGAGCTAGCCAACTCATTGGGAAAGACCCTGATGCTGGGAAAGATTGAGGAGAAGGGAGAGATAGAGGATGAGACCATTGGATGGCATCACTGACATTAGTTTAAGCAAACTCCAGGAAATAGTGAAGGACAAGGAAGCCTGGTGCGTCACACTTCATGGGGTCACAAAGTGTTGGACATGACTTAATGACTGAACAAAAACCACCAGCGTAACAGAAAAAAAAAACCAAACCAAAAAAAAAAAGATAATTGATGTAACAGTTATTTAAATCATTCTCCTAAACATGGCACCCTCAATGTATAGTGTGTGTTTGGTGTTGGGGCAGGGGGTGCTTTTTGCTATCAGTATTCCTTTTTTCTATAATTGCCCCTGTGACATAACATTTAATCCTTTTGTTCTGCTGCTTCTGAAGGTTAACTTTTGAATGAGCTGTTCAAGGACAAGAGCCACCAAGACTACATCCTTTTTGTCAAACTTTTCAAAGCCCTTTCTGGTCAGTTTCAGAGTCCTCTTGGATTTGTTATCTGATTTATATCTGTCCTATTAGAAGAACTGGCCCTTTCAGGGGCCCCCATCTCTTAAACAATGCAAGAGGAAATTCTTTATATTTCCTGTGTTGCTTCCAGACTTCCAAACTTCAGAATAAGACATTTAGGGAATTTCCTGGAGGTCCAGTGGATAGGAATTTGTGCTTTCACTGTCAAGGGTGTTAGGTTCAATCCCTGGTAAGGGAACTAAGATCTTTCAAGCTATGTGGCCAAAAAAGAGAAAAGAGTTTCACTTCAATTCAGCCTTGTTTCTTAAATGCAAAATGACCTTGGGCCCTCTAGGGGTGATGCAGAGCACAGTGAATCATTGAGGGCCAGGTACTTGAGGTATTCCAGAAAGGACATCTGATACACTGATTGGCAACTACCCTTATCACCATATATAATAATATGATCAGAAATAATTGGATTATGAATTAATAAAATATTGTATATAAACAGTTCCTAGTAATAAAGGAAAATGCATTTTAGATTTAAATAAGGTAAGTAAGTAAAGTCACTCAGTCGTGTCTGACTCTTTGCAACCCCCATGAACGATAGCCAACCAGGCTCCTCTGTCCGTGGGATTTTCCAGGCAAGAGTACTGGAGTGGGCTGCCATTTCCTTCTCCAGGGAATCTTCCCAACGCAGGGATTGAACCCAGGTCTCCAGCATTGCATGCAGACACTATACCATCTGAGCCACCAGGGAAGCCCATTTTAGATTATATTCACACAAATCAGGACACTAGATTACCACTTAGTTCAGTGAAGTCATAACTTACAAATTGATAACCTGAATTAATGACTTGCCCCAAGTCTCTGATTTTTACCATGTGATGTTACCACAGAGGCAAGGACCTGGCCCATTTCTTAATTATCACTAGTGCTATAGAAATTCTTCCAGTGATATGTTGAGTAAAAGGAGAGATGATAAAAATGTTAAGTTTCAGGAAGGAAAAATATATGCAAAAAAGTTTAATATATACTTACATTTATAGAACTGTGCGTTCACAATTAAATAGGTTCTAGTTTGTATGGCACATGCTTAAGGCAATTTACACATCAGATTTTCTGCTTAGTCATTTTCTTTATTATTAATGTTTAATTTTAAAATGCATTTTTATGATATTGTATTATTATGAAAGTTGCTGAGAGGCATTATCAGTATTTAGTCTATAATTTTATTCTTTTATTAAACACATTTTAACTGTCCCATGCCAGCAAGTTCACTCTCATTCCTGTTACATGCTGAACCTCGTAGTCCTTATATCTACAAGTGGTGGTACACTGCTTATCAATGGCAGCTTTTGAGAATAACCTCAGAGAATGTTTAACAGAGGAAACTATGATACACACAAATATCCCCAGGCATAAAATGTAGGAAGTCTGTGTAGATGAGCAGACTTAGCAAATTTCTGCCCTCTAAACAGACTTATCAAACTCTAGATAATACCCTCCCTTTGAGCATTTCATACTATTTTAGCAGAAACATAGTTAGTCATGTACTAAGGCAGTAATTCTCAACGTGTACACATGCTCGTGTGTCAGTCATTTGTAAAATGGGACACAGGTAATATGCAAGAACAGTAGGTAAAATGAACCCAAGTATTTTTCAGTGATTTCTTCCCTTTTTGAGTATAGCTTCAAGACTCTCCCTGTATCAGTGTTCTATATTTCTTCTGGCAGGTCTTACTGAATAGAAAACAAGAAAGGTAAGGTTGTCCCTGGTGCGCCAGGCATTTTGCTGAGCAGTTCGTGTGACCCTGAGGATGCTGTGATGGGGAGTGTGTCCATAGGAGAATGTATTCAGCAGAATGTTTCATCCAATGTGTTGTGTAGTGAGAATCATGGGCTTATGTTAACAGCTTAGCAAAGATGGGTGCACAGACCTTGATGGCAGAGATACTTCAATAGTGCCAACAGAGGAAACAGTGCTGACATGTGCTGTTATCTTTTATTGTATATAATAGGAAAATAAATCTCAGGATGGAAAAACCTTGCTGTTAGTTTCTATTAAAGTATAAATTAGCAGGCTGAGAAGGCACTCTATGAAATGCAAAGGTTGACACTCAGGAGAAGGAGCTAATCGAATATGACCTTCAAATTAGAATTTCCCTTTAGAATATAATAAAAGCAGGAAAAGAAAAGTGACCTCAAGTTGAAGAGTTATGCTGCTAAAAATTAAAATCAAGTCACAGTTTTAGGATAGAGACATGGGAATTTGCAAAAGAAGATATTTCTTACACCTGCCTAAAAGCAAGCTAGGTGCAAAGTCACCTTGAGAAAGAACCAAAAGTCAGCTCTGCTTTAAAGTCTGGGTCCCAAGCTGAATATTACTTCTTAAAAAGAGAAAAACACTTAATATATTCATAGCTAAGCAAACTTTTTTTTGCATTTTTATTTTTTAAAATCCATCAGTCTATTTTCCTGATAGATTTTGGCTTTAATGTTTTGTTTAGGAAGCCTTTTCCTGTCATAAATAGCAAAATAATCTCACTTGTTTGTTATCACATAATTTTGATTTTCAGATCTAACTGATTAATACAGTCATAATTGATTTTATGTATATGTGGTGAGAAGTTAGAAACTCATGATATTCTTTCGAGATACAAAGCTGGTTATTCCAACACTATTGATTCAATACTATGCCAACCCTTTATTGATTAGACATGCTTTCGTTATCATTGTTAAGTTTATGTATACCTTTATAAATTTTCTATAGATGTGTAAGAGAATGATTGCTTCTTAGTTGAAAGAAAGATAGATAGATACACAGAGATGATAGAAACACAGAGAATAATCATGATCCTCTACAGCCTTACGCACTGCTATTGACTTCATTTGACAATTTAGGAAAAAGATATTTTTCCTCCAGTATAAAGTCTCAGTTTGGTTTCCTGTTTTTATTGCTTTCAGCTTCTATATTTCAAAGCCATGTAGTGGAATGCATGAAGATTCAAGACAGTTATATGTGCTGGAGGAATTATAATGTTTATCAATTTTAAATATCAACCCTTTATACTTTCCTGAAATCTTATTTTGTTTATAATACAGACATCCTTACCACTTTAAAAATAAATACTTTAACATCTTATTCATCCCAACAATGGAAACAGTGACAGACTTTATTTTGGGGGCTCCAAAATCACTGCAGATAATGACTGCAGCCATGAGATTAAAAGACAATTGCTTCTTGGAAGAAAAGCTTTGACAAACCTAGACAGCATATTAAAAAGCAGAGACATTACTTTGCCAACAAAGGTCCATCTAATCAAAGCTATGGTTTTTCCAGTAGTCATGTATGGATGTGAGAGTTGGACTGTAAAGAAAGCTGAGTGCTGAAGAATTGATGCTTTTGAACTGTGGTGTTGGAGAAGACGCTTGAGAGTCCCTTGGATTGCAAGGAGATCCAAACAGTCCATCCTAAAGGAAATCAGTCCTGAATATTCATTGGAAGGACTGATGCTGAAGCTGAAACTCTAATACTTTGGTCACTGATGTGAAGAACTGACTCATTTGAAAAGACCTTGATGCTGGGAAAGAAACAAGGCAGGAGGAGAAAGGGATGACAAAGGATGAGATGATTGGATGGCATCACTAACTCAATGGACACGAGTTTGAGCAAGCTCTGGGAGTTTGCAATGGGCAGGGAAGCCTGGCGTGCTGCAGTCCATGGGGTCACAAAGAGTTGGACACAACTGAGTGACTGAATTGAACTGAACATCAGTTATAAACAGCTTATGGCTGGATTTTTTTTCTGTAATCTAAGATTTTATATATCAGTGCAGTTCTTTTACATCTATACAAACCATTTTTTCTAGTTGTCTTTTTGTTTATTTGTTTCATTATTTACCCTGTTAGCTCTATCTTCATTTAGATTGATTGTACTTCCTTCTTCTTATTCCCTGTGTTTGTACATTCTAATTGCTATGTTTTTCTGTAAAGTGGACACTTAATTTTTAGTAAATCTCTATAAAATATTTATCCGTTTTTGTTGAAAATTAATTGCATACTTTAAACTGCCTATCCCTTAAAAAAAAAAAAAAAGACCTTTGGCAAAATTTTATTGACTTAAACTAACCCTCTCAAACAGCTCTGTGACTTACTAAAGTTAGCTGCATGTTGTAAATGTCTTCTACTTTCGTGGCAATTGTATTCTTTAAAATTCCTTAGACATCATCAGTATATAATTATCAATGATAACTATCAAAGAGCATGATCTTTGCTCACTACTCTTTATTAATCCCTGTTGTTCAGTTGCTCAGTCATGTCTGACTCTTTGCGACCCCATGGACTGCAGCATACCAGGTTTCCCTGTCCTTCACTATCTCTCAGAGTTTGCTCAAAGTCATGTCCATTGAGTTGATAATCCACCCAACTGTCTTATCGTCTGTGGCCCCCTTCTCCTCCTACCCTCAATCTTAATCCCTGTGCAGTCCACTATATTTAATTCTTTTTGTTTAATGTGTTCATTAGTTTACTCTGCTCATGGACACCATAACAAAATACTTTCTCCAGCAGTATATACCCAACCTGTGTGTTCTAGGTATGCAAGTCTGCATCAATAACTCCTGACATAATGACTGACCGGGCTTTTCATGGAATTCTTTGATTAATTATGAGCTGGTGACACATGCATAGATTCTTCTCTATGCTGTCCATCTCTTACAGTTATTCCAAAATTCTGCTGGGAACAGTCAGATTTGTGTTTTGTGTTTTTTTTTTCTTTTTTCCCACATGTGGATGTTTGCAAATTCCTCAGTTTTGTTTATGTAATTTCAACCAACAGTTTGCATTTAATTTAAAACTTCCAGAAAGAGCTTACCATTTTTGTACATTGGTAGACATGCTCCTAATTGTCCAGTGTTTCTGTGGATGGAAACATTTTTGAGTTGTATAGATAAACGTATGTTTTCAGTTAGCCATCAGAACCAGAAACCGTTTTTCCAAATATTTACAGTTCTTCAGAATACACTAAAAAAGTAAATCAAATAATAATTCCTTTTTTTTTTTCCTGTTTGTAGTTTTACAGTCTAAAACTTCCTTCCTTTTGAGGGAAGATCCTTTGAAGGCATTTTGAAGGTAGTCTGTACAGTGATATTACTAATTGGGATTAAAACAAAACAAAACAAAACAAAACTTGGAGGTATCAGGCTAACATTGAATGCTACATAGGTCATTCTGCTATTAAGAGGCACTTTAATTCTGATTACTCCTAAATAGTCTGTCTCTTTCAAAGCATGTGAAGTTAATGTTGTAGTTCAGTTCAATTCAGTTGCTCAGTTGAGTCCAACTGTTTGTGACTCTGTGGACTGCAGCACACCAGACTTCCATCACCAACTCCCAGAGCTTACTCAAACTCATTCCCATCAAGTCGGTAATGCCATCCAGCCATCTCACCCTCTGTTGTCCCCTATTCTTCCTACCTTCAATCATTCCCAGCATCAGGGTCTTTTCCAATGAGTCAGTTCTTCGCATCAGATGGCCAAACTATTGCAGTTTCAGCTTCAACATCAGTCTGCCCAGTGAATATTCAGGACTGATTTCCTTTAGGATGGACTGGTTGGATCTCCTTGCAGTCCAAGGGACTCTCAAGAGTCTTCTCCAGCATCACAGTTCAAAAGCATTGATTCTTCAGTGCTCATCTTTCTTTATAGTCCAACTCTCACATCCATGTATGACCACTGGAAAAACCATAGCTTTGACTAGATGGACCTTTGTTGGCAAAGTAACGTCTCTGCTTTTTAACATGCTGTCTAGGTTGGTCATAACTTTTCTTCCAAGGAGCAAGCATTTTTAAATTTCATGTCTGCAGTCACCATCTGCAGTGATTTTGGGGCCCCCCAAAATAAAGTCTGTCACTCTTTTCATTGTTTCCCCCATCTATTTGCCATGAAGTGATGGGACCAGATGCCATGATCTTAATTTTCTGAATGCTGAGTGTTAAGCCAACTTTTTCACTCTCCTCTTTCATTTTCATCAAGAGACTCTTTAGTTCTTCCTTGTTTTCTGCCACAAGGATGGTGTCATCTGCATATCTGAGGTTATTGATATTTCTCCCAGCAATCTTGATTCCTGCTTGTGCTTCATCCAGTCCAGCATTTCTCATGATGTACTCTGCATATGAGTTAAATAAGCAGGGTGACAATATACAGCCTTAAAGTATTCCTTTCCCAGTTTGGGACCAGTCTGTTGTTCCATGTTTGTTTGTTTGTTTTTAAGTGGTGAAAAATTCTGGCAGCACGCCTCCTCCAGCTTTTTAGAGACTTGAAATAGTTACACTTTGGGGCCATATCTAAGTTGGTACGCAGAAATCAATGCGACAAAACTAAACAAAGGTCTGATTAACCAAAGAAAATATAACATCCATAGGCAACCATGCTTTTATATATATAGAAGTATTGTTATTGGGTTGTCACATTGCCAGACTCCATTCTTTCATTGACAACCTGGGTGTCTGTGTTCTTCTAATACCTAAACCACAAAGAGTTGATTTTTTTCTGTTTGTTTTCTTTCCTATTGTTAGGTGTATACTGTTGACGAATCTGGACTAAACATCCTCATGTGGTCCGTGATTGGCAATATTGTTATTGGGTTGTCACATTGCCAGACTCCATTCTTTCATTGACAACCTGGGTGTCTGTGTTCTTCTAATACCTAAACCACAAAGAGTTGATTTTTTTCTGTTTGTTTTCTTTCCTATTGTTAGGTGTATACTGTTGACGAATCTGGACTAAACATCCTCATGTGGTCCGTGATTGGCAATAAACGAACTGGCTGGATGTACGGACATGTTCCTCTCTCGAGTAACAGTCCATTTAAAGTGGCATTTGAAGCTGATTTGAGTGGAAAAGAGAGCATCTTTATTGCCCTTGATGACATCTCTTTTACCCCAGAATGTGTATTTGGAGGTAAGCAATTCCTTCTGAAAATGGGCGGTACAAAGATTATTTTAGATATCTAAATATAAAAGAATTGGGAATTTCTGAGGAATTGCATGCCTTTTCATGTTCAGTCTTACTCATACATTGTGGAAAGAGCAGTATACACAGCTGAAGGTAAGGTTTTCTCTCCATGAAACTTTATCATGAAATTTCCATGCATTCTAGGCAACAAAGTAGCTTAGACTAAAGTTCTTTAAGAAACGCAGAGAAAATTTAGTTTTCTCAGATTGCTTTGTTGTCTGTTTTTTCTTTGAATTTCCAAAGATTCACAGCAACTGCACAAAACTCTTCTGTTCACCTGTTTTTTCCATCCAGATTAACTTTTCCCCTTCTGTTTCTACATTACAATCTAGAACTCTTATTCTATTGCATAAAGGAAAAAAAGTCTTGCCATTAACTCCTTTTCTAAGAAATCATACCTTCAACAAAAATCTGAGTTTCTCATGTTTAAGATGCTTCCACTTAAGTGGCTATTTGTTCTCATATAAATTCTTCGCTTTATCAACATTAGAGAGTAGGGTCATTGCCTTTCAAACTGTCCATTAATTTTGTATGCTGCAACTTTGCTGCATTTATTTATTATTTCAACAGGGAATTTTTTTGGTGAAGTCTACTAATGTGAAGTATACTATCACATTCAGTTCAGTTCAGTCATTCAGTCGTGTCTGACTCTTTGCGACCCCATGAATCACAGCACGCCAGGCCTCCCTGTCCATCATCAACTCCCGGAGTTCACTCAGACTCAAGTCCATCGAGTCAGTGATGCCATCCAGCCATCTCATTCTTTGTCATCCCCTTCTCCTGCCTCCAATCCTTCCCAGCATCAAAGTCTTTTCCAATGAGTCAACTCTCTGCATGAGATGGCCAAAGTACTGGAGTTTCAGCTTTAGCATCATTCCTTCCAAAGAAATCCCAGGTTGATCTCCTTCAGAATGGACTGACTGGATCTCCTTGCAGTCCAAGGGACTCTCAAGAATCTTCTCCAACACCACAGTTCAAAAGCATCAGTTCTTCGGCGCTCAGCCTTCTTCACAGTCCAACTCTCACATCCATACGTGACTACTGGAAAAACCATAGCCTTAACTAGACGGACCTTCGTCGGCAAAGTAATGTCTCTGATTTTGAATATGCTGTCTAGGTTGGTCATAACTTTTCTTCCAGGGAGTAAGCATCTTTTAATTTCATGGCTGCAATTATCATCTGCAGTGATTTTGGAGCCCAAAAACATAAAGTCTGACACTGTTTCCACTGTTTCCCCATCTATTTCCCATGGAGTGATGGGACCGGATGCCATGATCTTCGTTGTCTGAATGTTGAGCTTTAAGCCAACTTTTTCACTCTCCTCTTTCACTTTCATCAAGAGGCTTTTTAATTCTTCTTCACTTTCTGCCATAAGCATGGTGTCATCTGCATATCTGAGGTTATTGATACTATCATGTTACCTGCAAATAATAACAGTTTTACTTCTTCCATTCCAATGTGGATGCCATTTACTTTTTTTCCCCCTGATTGCTGTGGCTAGGACTTCAACTGAAGAAGGCAATGGCAACCCACTCCAGGACTCTTGCCTGGAAAATCCTATGGATAGAGGAGCCTGGTAGGCTGCAGTCCATGGGACTGCAAATGTTTTACTTCTTCCATTCCAATGTGGATGCCATTTACTTTTTTTCCCCCTGATTGCTGTGGCTAGGACTTCAACTGAAGAAGGCAATGGCAACCCACTCCAGGACTCTTGCCTGGAAAATCCTATGGATAGAGGAGCCTGGTAGGCTGCAGTCCATGGGACTGCAAAGAGTCAGACTTGACTGAGCGACTTCACTTTCACTTTTCACTTTCATGCATTGGAGAAGGAAATGGCATCCCACTCCAGTGTTCTTACCTGGAGAATCCCAGGGAAGGGGGAGCCTGGTGGGCTGCTGTCTAAGGGGTTGCACAGAGTCGGACACGACTGAAGCAACTTAGCAGCAGCAGCAGCAGCAGCAGGACTTCAATATTATATTGAATAAAAGTAGACAAAGTGGGCATCCTTGTCTTGTTCATCTTTTTGGAGGTAAAGTGTTTATCTTTTCATCATTTTTATAACATCAGCTGTGGGTTTGTTTCTATGGACTTTATTATGTTGATATACATTTCTTCTATATCTTCTTTGGGAAAATTCTTATTGAAAAATAGATGTTGATTTTGCCAAATGACTTTTGTGCATTTATGGAGAGGATCATATGGTTTTTATCCTTTATTCTGTTAATATGGTATATCACAGTGACTCAGTTTCAGATTTTCAGTCATCCTTCCATCCCTGGACAATATCCCAGTTGATCATTACATACAATCTTTTTTAGTGTGTTGTTTAATTTGATTTGCTAATATATCATTGAAGATTTTTCATTCATTTCATCAGGAATATTGACTTGTAATTTTCTTTGTTTGGGTGTCCTTATTTTGTTTGTGTATATAATTCTGACCTCACAGAATGAGTCTGAAAGTGTTCTTTCCTCTTCTGTTTTTGGAAGAGTTTGACAGGTACTGATATTAGTTCTTATTTGAATGTTTTGTAGAACTTAACTGTGAAGCCTTTTTGTGCTGGACTTTGGTGTGTTGGAAGGTTTTTAATTACTGATTCAATCTCTTTACTAGCAACAATCAGCTCAGATTTTCTATTTCTTCCTTAACCATTCTTGGAAGGTTGTGTTACTTAGAATCAATCCGTTTCTTCTAGATTGTCCAATTTATTTGGAGTATAATTGTATGTAGTAGTCTCTTATTATCTTTTGTATATCTGTTATCAGTTATAACATCCCCTCTTTCATATATGATTTTATCTGAGTCCTCTCTTTCGCTTGGTGAGTCTAGCTAGAGATTTATCATTTTGTTTATCCTTTCAAAGAACCAGCTCTTGATTTCACTGATCTTTTCTGTTGTGCTTTTAGTCTGTATTTCATTTATTTCTGCTCTAATCTTTGGTATTTCCTTCCTTCCACTAACTTGGGGCTTTTTTAATTCTTCTTTTTAAACAATCTTTCCAGCTACATTTTTGCTGTTGTTGTTGTTAAATTGAAAGAAAATAGATCTTCTGGGAGTAAATGCAATTCCAAAAAAAGAAAGAAACATTATCCCGGGGCATCCCTTTTAACTTGACTTGGTAAATATAAAATGACAGCAACTAGCAAGGTGCCAAACAAAATAATGAAATTCATAAGGAATTCATGGGGAATAGGCAGCCACAAGTTATCTTTGTTTATATTATCACTGCTAAATGTCAGTAACTCTCACCTCATTCTTGAATAGAGATTTTTCTTCTTTTTTTTCCCATCTTTGGATGTGAACAGAGAGTATTACTCTGGAGCATTTCCAGGACTGGTAATGAGAATATTCTCTTGAAGGCAAATTATTTAAAAATGGAAATATTTGTCTGTTTTCATCATCTTCATCATTTATATTATCTCCAGTGATATATTCTATATGCCTAGAAGAGTCCTGTTATATAGGAAATACTCAATAAACATGCCCTATGAATAAACAATAAAATATGGTAAGTGAAAAGAGGAATAAGTAAAAGTCATCAGCTGAATTTGTATGATGCCCCTCTTCACTACCACCAATGAACTCTGCCTCCAGTCTTATTCTCTAGCTCTTGTTTTGGAAAAAGGAAAGAGACAGCAACAGGCAGAGCCGTGTGAATTGTCCAATGTACTCTGTGTGGCTGTACTGAGAGGTAGAAAGATAACAATTATACTAAATATTTGGAGACATGAATCTAAATCATGCCTGTTATCGCCAAACTCTTAATAATTTTAAAAGAAATTTAAACTCCTTAGATCACGTTATATCATCAGGGAGATGAAATAAACAATGTGTTCTCTCTCTTTTATTTTTATTTTTTTTAATTTTTATTTTTACTTTATTTTACTTTACAGTACTGTATTGGTTTTGACATACATTGACATGAATCCGTCATGGGTGTACATGAACCCCCAAACATGAACTTCCCTCCCACCTCCCACCCCACATCATCCCTCCGGATCATCCCCATACACCAGCCCCAAACATCCTGCATCCTGCATTGAACATAGACTGGCGATTCGTTTCTTACATGATAGTATACATATTTCAATGCTATTCTCCCAAATCATCCCACCCTCTCCCTCTCCCTCAGAGTCCCAAAGTCTGCTCTACACATCTGTGTCTCTTTTGCTGTCTTGCATACAGGGTCTTCATTACCATCTTTCTAAATTCCATATATATGTGTTAGTATATTCTACTGTCTTATGATCCTATGGGACAGGATTTGTCAAAGAGGATCAGAAAAGCAAAAGGAAGGGATAGAAAATGATCTAGAGAAGAAGACAGTCCAGAGAGAATGATGAGGAAGTTCAGAGGGTCCAGGAGTTAGAGAAGAAATGTCATTGCAGAAGGACATAGAAGACTTCTCGTTACTTGCTGTGTTTGTAAACTTGAGTAAGCCTGCCCTTAATTTAACCAAAAGTTGACGATGCCATCCAACTATCTTGTCCTGCCGTCCCCATCTCCTCCTGTCCTCATACTTTCCAAGCATCAGTGTCTTTTCTAATGAAGTCAGTTCTTTGCATCATGTGGCCAAATTATTGGAACTTCAGCTTCAGCATCAGTCCTTCCAATGAATATTTAGGACTGATTTCCTTTAGGACTGACCGGTTTGATCTCCTTGCTGTCCAGGGGACTCTCAAGAGTCTTCTCCAACACCACAGTTCGAAAGCATCAGTTCTTCAGTGCTCAGCTTTCTTTATGGTCCAAATCTTACATCCATCCATGACTACTGGAAAAACAATGGCTTTGACTAGACCTTTGTTGGCAAAGTAATGTCTCTGCTTTTTAATATACTGTCTACATTAGTCACAGTTTTTATTCAAAGAAACAAGTGAAAAAAGTGAAAAGTGAAGTCGCTCAGTCGTGTCCGACTCTTTGCGACCCCGTGGACAGTAGCCCACCAGGCTCCTCCATCCATGGGATTCTCCAGGCAAGAATACTGGAGTGGGTTGCCATTTCCTCCTCCAGGGGATCTTCTTGACCAGGGATAGAACCTAGGTATCCCATATTGCAGGCAGATGCTTTAACCTCTGAGCCATCAGGGAAGGAACAAGCATCTTTTAATTTCATGGCTGCAGTCACCATCTTCAGTGATTTTGGAGACCAAGAAAATAAAGCCTCCCACTGTTTCCATTGTTTTCCTATCTATTTGTCATGAAGTGATGGGACCAGATGCCATGATCTTAGTTTTTTGTATGTTGAGTTTTAGGCCAACTTTTTCACTCTCCTCTTTCACTTTCATCAAGAAGCTCTTTAGTTCCTCTTTGCTTTCTGCCATAAGTTTGGTGTCATCTACATATCTAAAGTTATTGATATTCTGCCTGCAGTCTTGATTCTAGTTTGTGCTTTATCCAGTCTGGCATTTTGCATGATGTGCTCTGCATGTAGTTAAATAAGCAGGGTGACAATATACAGCCTCGATGTACTCCTTTCCAATTTGGAACCAGTCCATTGTTCCATGTCCAGTTCTGACTGTTGGTTCTTGACCTATATACAGATTTCTCAGGAGGCAAGTAAGGTGGTCTGATATTCCCATCTCTTTAAGAATTATCCACAGTTTGTTGTGATCTACACAATCAGAGGCTTTAGCATAGTCAAGAAAGCAGATGTTTTTTCTGAAACTCTCTTGCTTTTTTGATGATACAACAGATGTTGGCAATTTGATCTCTGGTTCCTCTGCTTTTTCTAAATCTAGCTTGAACATCTGGAAGTTCACAGTTCATGTACTATTGAATCCTAGCTTGAATAATTTTGAGCATTACTTTGTGAGATTAGTGCAATTGCGCAGTAGTTTGAACATTCTTTGGCATTGCTTTTCTTTGGGATTGGAATGAAAACTGACCTTCTCTCTTCCTGTGGCCACTGCTGAGTTTTCCAAATTTGCTGGCATATTGAGTGCAGTACTTTAATAGTATCATCTTTTAGGATTTGAAATTGCTCAGTTGGAATTCCATCACCTCCAAGCTTTGTTCATAGTGTTGCTTCCTAAGTCCCACTTGACCTTGCACTCCAGAAAAAAGGCAAAATGGTTGTCTGAGGAAGCCTTACAAATAGCTGAGAAAAGAAGAGAAGAAAAAGGCAAAGGAGAAAAGGAAAGATATACCCATTTGAATGCAGAGTTCCAAAGAATAGCAAGAAGAGCTAAGAAAGCCTTCCTAAGTGATCAATGCAAAGAAATAGAGGAAAACAGTAGAATGGGAAAGACTAGAGATCTCTTCAAGAAAATTAGAGATACCAGGGAACATTTCATGCAAAGATGGGCACAATAAAGGACAAAAATTGTATGGACTCATCAGAGGCAAAAGATATTAAGAGGTGGCAAGAATACACAGAACTATACAAAAAGGATTTCCATGACCCAGATAACCATGATGGTGTGATCACTCACCTAGAGCCAGACATCCTGGAATGTGAAGTCAAGTGGGCCTTAGAAAGCATTACAATAAAGGACAAAAATTGTATGGACTCATCAGAGGCAAAAGATATTAAGAGGTGGCAAGAATACACAGAACTATACAAAAAGGATTTCCATGACCCAGATAACCATGATGGTGTGATCACTCACCTAGAGCCAGACATCCTGGGAGTGCAAAGTCAGGGCAAAGAATGGGCATATTTATTTCACATAATGTGTCCAGAATATTGCTAATGAAAACTTACCCTATTATAAGGATATTTATAGCATTTGTATCAGTTGATATTTTTAAAGCCCCAAAACCTCTTGGTTATGAATAGACATAAAGGGTGTTATCAATTGTTTTGTGCCTTTATTTTTTTTTCTCAGATATTCATTTTGAAACCAGTGTTTTTCACTCCATTTGCTTATTCCAAGCATACTTCAGGCAGCATATCCTATAGACTTTGCCTTCTTCCCCCACCC
>SJYX01002293.1:146126-205217 GCA_006410675.1 Oreotragus oreotragus
ATCCATCGAGTCAGTGGTGCCATCCAGCCATCTCATCCTCTGTCATCCTCTTTCCCTTCTGCCCAGAATCCCTCCCAGCATCAGAGTCTTTTCCAATGAGTCATCTCTTCGCATGATGTGGCCAAAGTACTGGAGTTTCAGCTTTAGCATCATTCCTTCCAAAGAACACCCAGGGTTGATCTCCTTTAGAATGGACTGGTTGGATCTCCTTGCAGTCCAAGGGACTCTCAAGAGTATTCTCCAACACCACATTTCAAAAGCATCAATTCTTCGGCGCTCAGCCTTCTTCACAGTCCAACTCTCACATCCATACATGACCACTGGCAAAACTATAGCCTTGACTAGATGGACCTTTGTTGGCAAAGTAATGTCCCTGCTTTTAAATGTGCTGTCTAGGTTGGTCATAACTTTCCTTCCAAGGGGTAAGCATCTTTTAATTTCATGGCTGCAGTCACCATTTGCAGTGATTTTGGAGCCCCCAAAAATAAAGTCTGACACTGTTTCCGCTGTTTCCCCATCTATTTCCCATGAAGTGATGGGACAAGATGCCATGATCTTAGTTTTCTGAATGTGGGTAAAACTGCCTAATTCCACTGGCTATGAATACTTCCTTCAGAGCTGACCTGTCTACTTCCCTGCCATCATATGACTATTCTCTAATTGTGCCTTTATCTTTCCCTCCAAATTAAAAGAACTTATTGGAAGCATACTATTGACCAAGCCCTAGTCAAATGCCCACGCTTCAGTCTTGTAAGTTACTCTTTCATTTCTACTTTCCACATCATCCATCACCTGGATGATCACCATTCCTCTATTTCTTAAAAAAAATCATAATCAAGCCTGAATATTCTGTAACCATATGGTTCAATTTATATGGTTGACCAGAAACAATAAAATATCTATCTATATGCCAGTGGTGAGAAAGGAAATAAAACTGAGACTAATCAAAATATAGTAATTCAGACCAGCTATAAAGAAGAAGCAAAATACTTAGAGGCTCTCAATTGCCTGTTAAATACACTGCTTACCCTTTATTGCAGCTCCTGGCTTAGGTGTGTGATTCTGGTTCTAAAATGATCCCTTAAAACAGAACCTCTTGCCTTTCTCTAGTCTTGTCCTATATTATCCTATATTCTCTCCTCTCATCTCATTGACTTTAATCTTACCACCTCTCAGGCTGGGAATGCCCTGTCCTTTATCTCCTCTTATTAAAATCCTTTTTCACTTTCTAGGGCAGAGCAAAACCATCTTATTATCCTTGAATTTATCCTTGATATTCCCAGCAGGGAGCTAAATTCTGTTCCAGATTGTCTTAGACTTAAGTTTGCAGCTCTCCTGTAATATATCTTACATAGTATTTTGTGATGTCTGTCACTTTTATTTTCTCTACATTGAAAATTTTCCATTATCTTATTTTGTAAAGGAAATTTTGTTGTGTGTAAGTGATCTTTAATTTTAGGTTGATGGATAAAAATATAAATTTGAAAAAAATATGATATAGAGTAGATATCCATTTAATATCAGAAATGGTATCATAGCAACTGTAGATAAATAATTTAAAACATAGTTTTAATACATGGGTGTGTTTTATAATACTGATTCAGTGAGTCATTCATGGGCCTAATCTTTAAAGGAATAGTAATGAATGTACAAAAAGCTAAAGGAAAATTATTGTCTGTCCATTCTGATTCACTTACTGGTTTATAGAATATTATTAGGTTTTAAATCTATTACTGTGGGTTTTGAAGTCCTCACAGTCTGTCAAATGATAGAATAATTCCTCTTTATTCCTGGAAAGGACATTAGATTAGAAGGGAAAAACACAGGAACCAGAAAAATGACATTAAAAGCTAATACCAAGCCAACTTATAGGAGTAAAATCTGGATTTCCTCTTAACTACATTTGGAAGAGTTGTCTGTTGTACTATGAGGTGGTTCTTACTTGATTTCCTGCTGATCCTCAGACTGGAAGGAATTTTGTTGAATTAGGGGCAAGAAATCCAAATGACAACCATGGAAAGATCAGTCCCAGTAGGAACCATACTCCATTAGCCTGGATTTGACACGTGCATCATATTGAACATAACAATAAACCACACTTCAGTGTCCCAACACTCTGTCTTAAAGGTGAATGCTCTTATGTGAAAATGATGTTTACCACATAATCATATATATTTTGTACCATAGTATATAAATATATGTATATTTAAAATAAAATGTGGAGATTGTTATTTCTCTACTGCACAATCAGTTTGAAAATGATCATAACCTTTGCTGAGTGTTTTCTTTTTACTTGGAAATACTCAGCAGGCCAAATGTTTTACCAAGCCAAGTGTATCTGAGGGACTCTGGGAGTTTTTCAGTAGCCAAGGTCAGTCTGGGCCTGTTTAGTTCTCTTGGGCTATTAAAGTCTGTTTCTATTACAAGTCTCCTAATTCCCTGGAAGACATATGTTGTTATCTGGAAAACATTCAGATCTATGAAAACAAGGGTGTTTGTCTGTTGCCTAAGAAATAGAATAAGAAAGTGACACTCATTCACTAAGAAACCTATTTTAAGAAAAGCTTTTTTTCTTCTCATTGAAAACAAGTGACTTCAACAGAATGACCATTTCTCTGATAGCATCTTACTGGCATGTGAGAACATTTTACTCAGCAAAGACTGACCACTCATTTTTTTTTTTTTTCTGTATCTGATTATTTATTTATTTATTTATTTATTTTTGGTATTTATTTATTTTTTTACACGAACTCCCAAACATGAACCCCCCTCCCACCTCCCACCCCACAACATCCCTCCAGATCATCCCCATACACCAGCCCCAAGCACTCTTTTAAATAGGAAAATAGAAAATAAAAAACAACTTTCTTGTCTTAACAAAGAGTAAATAAATGGTTTTACATATATGAGTCATCATTTTCACTAATATGAACTTCCTCAAAATAAAAAAATATGAAGTTAGAAAAATAAGCAGTTTTTTATTAGAAAAAGATATGAAGGAATAATAGACCCATAGTTGGTCTTCTCTGTTAAATGGAGATAATTGATAAGAAGTCAGTTCAAGTTCTAAAATATCCAGATCTTGCATTTTGCCCTTTTTGCTGTTTCTGATTAAAATGTAATTAAGGTATGTTAAATAGGCGTGCCTCCTGTAGAATTCCATATAGAGCAAAATAATCCAACACACTTTAATCATTTTTTAATCTTCCCAATAAATCAATTTTTTATTGTTAAGCAATGAATGAAGTACTATTTCTACTAGTTCTTTTTGACTTAAAGTGTATTTTTAACTTTTAAAATTTTATTTTACAATGTTGTATTAGTTTCAGGTATATAGCTGTACATTTTAAATGAGTTTATTAGAAAGGCAGAAATTAGTCTTCAAGTTATGTGACTTTAAAATTAATAGTAATTCAATCATATAGAACACTCTAAACTTTACGGAAAGCTATTCATTCCTATTGCTCAAAAGTTAATAGTAAGTTAAACATAGCTGGAGGTATTTGTCTTTGTGCTTAGAGCCAAGGCCCTGTTAATTATAAGTTATGGGCTATCCCCACCACTTTCTCTTGGATCATAGAGACAGTCATGATACTACAGCTGGGAGATCTCTAAAAGACCACCATACTTAACTCCAGACTGGTCGTCTCTACTGCCCACCTCCATATCTTCATCTTGGTATCTGCCTCTCTCCTTTGACTTTATCGAGACGTATATAAAGTCCCCAAAGTATGTATGAAATTTAGCAATGTTCCCTCACAGACAGATTGCCTGAGACTCAGATTTCCTTCAATTGTGTGTATTTGTAGAGTGTGTTAAAGAAACAGCTTTCCACTCTCCATCTCAACCCTGCTACACTGAGACAAAGATGTAACGATTGATTGATGCCAAGACACCCTCTCATAATTTCTATAAGTGAAAACCTTCCCACTTGCAGGAATGACAACAGCATTCTCTTCTCTGCCCCACCTCAACTGACAAAGAGTATTGTGCTTAGTCATTCAGTACTGTCTGACTCTTTGTGACCCCACGGACTGTAGCCCACCAGGCTCCTCTATCCATGAGTATCCTCCAGGTAAGAACACTGGAATGGGTTGCCATTCCCTCCCTCCAGGACCCAGGTCTCCCACGTTACAGGTGGATTCTTACCACCTGAGCCACCAGGGAATCCCAAAGAGTACAATACAGTCATAATTGAAAGAGAGTCACTATTTCCTCTGCAATTTTAGGCTTACTGGGAGAGCACTGGTGAGGCTGAACCAGAAGTTAAGTCACTGAATAACCACAGGACAGGGAACCTTTATTTTATGAGGACAGTGGACTTCATTGTGTCAGACATTGGAGAACCATTTTAAAGCAGAATTCTTCTTTTGGGAAATGTATATTCGAAGCAATGTAAAGCATGGATTAAAAAGGGAGTGTACTTAATAATATCGGCCCTAATATAGAAGTCAAGAGTTTAACATCTGGGGAATTCTTTGACTATTAAATAAAATTTAGTTAATATGGAAATAGAGCTATCAGTGAACAGTAACATTAAATTAAGTCAAGTACTTTACCTAGCCCAACAGTGCATACAAAAGAGGCCAGACCAGCCTAGATATGGGAGATCAAGAAGTATAGTATAGCACCATCTGGAGATGATAAGAGAGGAATTTATCTCTTATCCGCTGGGGTCTCTCTCTGGGTTCCTGGCTTCATGAAAAGAAAGGAATGACCAACAACTGTTCTAACATTCCATATTTTATGCATGTTTCCATATTCACATATGTTTTAGATTATTGAAGGGTATAAGTAGGCAGCACATTCTTCATTTATGCAGTTTCAGACATTTTCAGTGGAATCACTATTTATAGTTAGGAAGATATTGGCTATCATTGTGGCAAATACTGATGTTGGGTAAAAATGATAATTCTTTAGAGGATGTCTTAATATGTTCTGCTCCTTCAGCTCTTGATTTTCCCCAGTATGGAAAATGCATTTTTGATTTTCTCTCACTTCCAGCCTCTGTGTGTGGGGGAGAGAGCAGCTCCATCACAACCTCATGTTGTGGGTAACCCAACATCCACTGCTGGGTGTCTCTCCTCCAGCCTTTCTGTCACTAGCAAAGAGCTTCGTGGTTTCAAATAACCTGCCTCTGTGTGTAGTGCATGTGCACATATATCCATACACACAGTTGTTACACAAAAGTACATATATGCATTTATCAGTGCTTATCTGTTCAGTTCAGTTCAGTCGCTCAGTCATGTCCGACTCTTTGCAACCCCATGGACTGCAGCACACCAGGCCTCCCTGTCCATCACCAACACCTGGAGCTTGCTCAAACTCATGTGCATCGGTGATGCCATCCAACCATCTCGTCCTCTGTCGTCCCCTTCTCCTCCTGCCTTCAGTCTTTCCCAGCATCAGCGTCTTTTCCCATGAATTAATTCTTCACATTTGGTGGCCAAAGTACTGGAGCTTCAGCTTCAGTATCATTCCTTCCTAAGAAATCCCAGGGCTGATCTCCTTTATGATGGACTGATTTGATCTCCTTGCAGTTCAAGGGACTCTCAAGAGTCTTCTCCAACACCACAGTTCAAAAGAATCAACTCTTCAGCACTCAGCTTTCTTTATAATCCAACTCTCACATCCATATATGACGACTGGAAAAACCATAGCTTTAACTAGATGGACCTTTGTTGGTAAAGTAATGTATGTACATTTTAATAGGCTATCTAAGTTTGTCATAGCTTTTCTTCCAAGCAGCAAGCATCTTTTAATTTAATAGCTGCAGTTGCCATCTGTATGTCTGCATATCTGTATGTCTGTATCAATTTTGAACTTGTCTCTTCTATCTTTACTTTTTCAGTTTCAATAATTGTTACTCTTTTTCTTGATTTCTGTGTCATGTAGATATATGGTCTCTTCTCAAATACAAAGCAAATTTAATTTCTAGTATTCTTTTATCTTTATTTTAGTCTTAGCTTTAACTAGCTCTGCCATTCACTCTGAAAATAATTATCCCTTTCCATATGGCATCTCTTTTCAAATACTTCGCAGCTTCTATTCAGTTCAGTTCAGTTCAGTTGCTCAGTCGTGTCCGACTCTTTGCGACCCCATGAATCACAGCACGCCAGGCCTTCCTGTCCATCACCAACTCCTGGAGTTCACTCAGACTCACGTCCATTGAGTCAGTGATGCCATCCAGCCATCTCATCCTCGGTCGTCCCCTTCTTCTCCTCCCCCAACCCCTCCCAGCATCAGAATCTTTTCCAATGAGTCAACTCTCCGCATGAGGTGGCCAAAGTACTAGAGTTTCAGCTTTAGCATCATTCCTTCCAAAGAAATCCCAGCGTTGATCTCCTTCAGAATGGAACATGGCATTCGGTCCCATCACTCCATGGAAAATAGATGGAGAAACAGTGGGAATAGTGTCAGACTTTATTTTTTTCGGCTCCAAAGTCACTGCAGATGGTGACTGCAGCCATGAAATTAAAAGACGCTTACTCCTTGGATGAAAAGTTATGACCAACCTAGATAGCATATTCAAAAGCAGAGACATTACTTTGCTGACTAAGGTCTGTCTAGTCAAGGCTATGGTTTTTCCAGTAGTCATGTATGGATGTGAGAGTTAGACTGTGAAGAAGGCTGAGCGCTGAAGAATTAATGCTTTTGAACTATGGTGTTACAGCTTCTATAGGGTTGGCCAAAATATGTGTTCAGATTTTTCATATGATGTTATGGAAAAACCTGAGCAGACTTTTTGTTCAACCCAACACTTTGGACTCACCTTTTGCAAACTTTTAAATTTACTTTATTTTTGTCTACTGTGTTAAACTTTTGACATTCCTGTNACTAAGGTCTGTCTAGTCAAGGCTATGGTTTTTCCAGTAGTCATGTATGGATGTGAGAGTTAGACTGTGAAGAAGGCTGAGCGCTGAAGAATTAATGCTTTTGAACTATGGTGTTACAGCTTCTATAGGGTTGGCCAAAATATTTGTTCAGATTTTTCATATGATGTTATGGAAAAACCTGAGCAGACTTTTTGTTCAACCCAACACTTTGGACTCACCTTTTGCAAACTTTTAAATTTACTTTATTTTTGTCTACTGTGTTAAACTTTTGACATTCCTGTATAGCCTTTCTAACCAGCCACCCAAGCTCTCCTGATTCATCATCCACTCCAGTGCTCCCCATACTGCTCTGTTTATGCTAGGCTCTTCTATCTTCTTTAGTTCAACCTGAAGCCACATTCCATCTTTCTAGAAATATTTAAACTATTAAATATTGAAATGATATAAAAAGATAAAAATGATTCTTTTATGATTCCACATTAAAGATAAGTATTTTTAATTGAAAAAGCAATATTTTTATACTTTATGAAGTAATTTGCAAAAATATAAAAATTAAATTTTAATTCAAAATGATCTAAAATCAAGAGTTCTGCAGAATTGAAGTTAAAAATTTATCATCTGCTTCCCCTCCTGTAGCTTCCTGTAACATTTTGGAATGTTGTTAATGAAGTGTTGGCCAAAGACAAACAATTACAATTTATAACTGGCTCTCATATTTTACAGTAAAGCATTTTACCATTTATGTCATTAAGTATGGCAAGATTTGGCAAGAGTTTAATTCCTGCTCTTTAACACTAAAGTTCCCTGTGCATCTTTTCTCTTTCCCTTCAAAACAGGCAATCAATTTTGCTTTCACTAAGCATATTAATCATAAAGATCAAAATCCATGAGAATTTTCCCTGGGCACTTTTAGACTTTTATTGAATTTATATGAAATTCATGACAATGCTACATTGTATTTCACTGTAAATCATCAGTATGAAATGTTTATTGCTTTATATTGTTTATAATGTTTATTGCTCTAAAAAAAGATATTTCAGCTACTACCCAAACTAAGTGAACGATGACACTCAACATCATTTTAGGGGAACAAAGAAATATCCATAATGTTAGAAATTATACCTGTCTGCATAGCACAATATGAAGTAGAATGTGATCATGAGAGGATATCTTTGATTCCTGGGAATGCAAAAGATAGTTAACAATGCCTTCAATCAGCTCCAGCCTGCAAAGAGTAGTAAAATTTGCTCAGTCGTGTCCAACTCTTTGTGACCTCATGGACTGTGAATCAGTTGCAAACCACAATGTGAGATACCCTTGGTTTTTGAACCCAACATTCTTTAGACTTGTGATCTATTTGAGAAACATGCCCCTAAAGCTAAGATGATATAATATGTGTGTGAGTGTATGTGTGTACAATTGTACTAAGTCTTCACAGTATCAGGTCTTCACAATTCCTGGCTGAAGAGCAATAAGAACACCTGTAAGTTAAAGACTGAATCCCATTGTCAAAATGAATCCACATTTTCTTGCACTGTCTTTCTTTCCACTTTCTCTCTCTGCCCCTGTCAGAGCCACCAACATTTCTGATATCCCTCAATCTCTCTCTCTTACCTTTCATCCTTCCTATTCTCACTTTACTCTTTGAGGTATATTTCAGTTGACTTTCTGGATGTCGGTTTTCTTTTGCTTTGCTTGTGCTTTTGTTGTTCAGTTGCTCATCCAGGTCCAGCTCTTTGCAACCCTGTGGACCACAGCATGCCAGGCTTCCCTGTCCTCCACCATCTCCTGGAGCTTGCTCAAATTCATGTCCATTGCGTTAGTGATGCTGTCTAGCCATCTCATCCTCAGTTACCTCCTTCTCCTCTTGCCCTCGATCTTTTCTAGCATCAGGATCTTTTCCAATTGGGGCTCTTTAATTCCTCTTCACTTTTTTGCCATTAGAGAGTGGTATCATCTGTATATCTGAGGTTGTTGATATTTTTCTGGCAGTCTTGATTCCAGCTTGTAAGTCACCCATTGCCTTTTCTGATCGTGCTACATTCCCTCAAAATAACTCTCACATGTAATAAACAGTCACGTCCATGTTCAAGGAGGCAAAGTTGGGTTAGGACTGAAATGGTGCCATTTCTCTTGTGCATTCGCTGGCCCTGCACCTCAGTTCTATTGGTTTTAAACAACTGACTAAGCAGCTCACTGGGCATGGGAAGAAATGGACCACATGGCTTAACCAATGGACAGTACACTTACTTAAGTGCTGTGAATTTTAAATGCTGGATTTTAAAAGAAACTTAGAGAAACTAAAACACAGAAGATTTGAAAATAAAAATATCAAACATGAGTTATAGGCTAGAATACAGATTCTGAGGGATATTGGTGCTGAAATATACACACACAGAGTTTATTTCTTAAAACAGTTTTTGATTCACAGCAAAATTAGAAAATTACAGAGAGTTTGTGTATACCTGTCTCCCTCATAATCAACCTTCCAGCACCATTGGTCAGCTGTGACAACAGGAAATTCTGCCAGGAACAGCGCCTGCAAGGGTGTGTGACTTTAGAGGGAAGATGCTAGAGGTAGACAGCTGTGCGCTATCATCTGGTAACCTCTTAGAAGTTGGGGGAATGAGGGCCTTGACCTTGAGAGAAAAATCTGGACAGTACAAGACAAAATCCACAAGAGACAATACAAGCCTACCAGGTTTCCTGTAAAGAAGGACTTAGAACAAGTGAGTTTGAGTATCTTTTGATAGAAATGATTCTAGAATTTGACAGAATTGCTGCCTCCAAATAAGAGAGAAGTTTATTTGTACATATCTTATCTAAGCAAAAATGTAAAGGAAAGCACACACACTTCATTTTGAATAAGGCAAGAAGCTTGTGAAATACAGAAAAGTACTTCCCTTGTGTTTTTTCCTAAAAGATCAATAGCTTAATTAAGTAATAGGTTAATTACTAAAATTAGTTCTAGGTTTTCTTCACAGAAAAAAAGAAAATTCACATAAAAAATTTATCCAGCCTTTTCAACCTTGAGCTGAGGTTCTACCTTGAGGGAAGTTTATAAAGATAAAAGTTTAGTCCATAAAATGTTTGAGAAAAAAATGTAAGAAAGGCTGTCTGCCATTCCTTCAATGTGAGATTAATAAAAAGAATTAAGAGAAATCATTAAATATCAAAAGGTATATATGCTAAAATTTAAATGCAATTTACTTTCTAAGTTTTCATTCATAATGTTTCCATTGGAACACCACAGTTGTATGCACTGCTGTGTCTTAGGTAGTCAAATAAAAACGTGATGCAAACACCTCAGAGTCATACATGTTTCCCTCTCCACTTAAACATCCTTATTCCCATGAACAAAAATTCCCTCAGATACATGACTTTCATCACAGGGTTGAAATGTTAAATATGTTCTGAGTATATCACCACTACTGAGTGGGAAATAAACTTTTAGATTTCATTTCTAAAATGAATCCACACCACCATTCTTATGTTTAAAACAAATCATTCTTACAAAATCCATAAATAATAGTTTTAAAATGTAATGAACACAAAAAAAGGTATTCCTGAACTGTTTCCCATTATTTCCTTTTTTTAAGAATTTTTTTTAACATGCATCATTTTTAAAGTCTTTATTGACTATGTTACTTTATTGCTTCTGTTTTATGTTTTGGTTTTTTGACCACAAGGCATGTGGGATCTTAGTTTCTTGATCAGGGATCAAATCCACATGCCTTATATTGGAAGGTGAAGTCTTAACCACTGGACCTCCAGGGAATTCCCAATCCACATTACATGCTATTTTTTTCCCCCTAAAATATTGATTAGCCCATTAGCATATGTCCCAGAAATGATAAGTAGTATAAGGACTGCTCCAAGAATAATGTTCTAGCAAATTAGTGCAATCCTGTATATTCACAGATACTCTTTGACCTCTAGAAACAGCAGCAAGTCAGCACTTTTCTCTCAGGCTTTAAGTGTTGATTCAAACCATTGCTGTGGAATAGTTTCATGTGATAAAATTTCATTAAATTTACATTGTGTCTTTGGACACTAACATTTTATGAGCCTCAGTATCCTTATCTATAAAATGGTATTGTTGGATATGAATCACATTATCTTGAAGAGTCTCACTAGTGTGATATTTTGGCTTGAGCTATGCTTTCATCTCTTGAAGAGTCTCACTAGTGTGATATTTTGGCTTAAGCTATGCTTTCATCTCTTGAAGAGTCTCACTAGTGTGATATTTTGGCTTAAGCTATGCTTTCATCTCTACTTCAGGTACAACTGCACATATTGTACTTTTTAGACCTTTGAAATGTGATCAAGACTGAAGGGCAAGAATAGTGTAACAAAACCACGGCAGCCCTCAATTCTGTGAATCAGTCCTCCCCAAGTTCTCAGGAGCCAAATTCCCCAAGCTGAAGTCACTGAGAAACAGTTAATAAACTATATACTAGTATAATGTCATAATGCCAATTTCCTTAAATGCTAAAATTATTAATGCAACCCTTCAAAGTGCCTAACTTACCACATAAAAGTGTTTTTATTCCTCCAAGAAAATTTGATGGTTGAATTTAAGAATATGAATCACAATTTCCTCTTTAATTGGAAAGTGTCATTTTTTAACAGTAATGATACCCTTTATAAAAATGTTTCTGAGGTTAAGATAAGGTATATTCTGTAGTCATGTTGGCCTGTTATGTTAGAGTTCTTATTATTCCTAATAGAAAATTAATACTTAAATTAGCTAAATGTTTCATTGAAAATATCTTACAATGTTTCAGCACTGGACAGAGAGCTAACTCTCCTTATGTGAAAATGACTTGCTCTCTTTTCCAGGTCTTGTCACAATACAGCCGTCACCATGTGAAGCTGATCAGTTTTCTTGTATCTACGCTGTCCAGTGTGTCCCTCTTGCAGGGAAATGTAATGGACAGGAAGATTGCATAGATGGATCTGATGAAATGGATTGTTCTATCAGCCCCCTTCCCCAGCTCTGTGGTCAGACAGAATTCCAGTGCTCTACCCATGAGTGTATCCCATCCCTCCTGCTTTGTGATGGAGTGCCTGACTGCTACTTTAATGAAGACGAATCTGGCTGCTGTGAGTTATTTTCATTCATTCAGTGTTCCAGGGAAGAAATGCTGTTTGGAAATGATAGAGAGAGCTTGACAGATAAAACAAAGTTCTCTAGAGTCTTAGCATGATCATATCATCAGTAACAAAGTTTTTGTGCTATGTTGCTGAACAAAGTGTACAGTCCTTGCTTAACATTTCCAGAAACATTTTGTTTGTAGTCATACTAATCTCTGTTAGATGTGTCTAATCTCCTTTTTATATTTGTATCTGAATCATTCATATAGGGGATGCTCTTACAGTCCCATTAGTTTTTAAAATGTTCGTGGGGATGGATTAAAGACATGTAATTATAATTTCTTCCTCCTAAAAATGTTCATGAAGCGAAGGTAAGTGGGGAAATATCCATTTTAGTGAATAAATGTAATTAGAGTTTAGACCTGGACCTTGATAGATGTTATGTCAGTAAGAGTTAATGCAGGATTTCCCTGGTGATACAATAGATTAAAAAGCTACCTGCCAATGCAAGAGACATGGGTTCCGTCCCTGGTCGAGGAAGATTCCACATGCCACAGAGCAACTAAGTCTGTGTGCTGTAGCTACTGAGCCTCTGCTCTGGATCTTGTACTCTGTAACAGAAGGGGGCATGGTGAGAAGAAGCCCACGCACCACCACTAGAGAGTAGCCGCCACTTGCCACAACTCGAGAAAGTTCACATGCAGCAATAAAGACCTAGCACAGTCATAAGCAAATAAATTAAAAAAAAATTAATGCCAGAGTAAATCAGTGGGACATCTGGTTTGACCTCATCTTCATCACTTACTACTTGTACAGCTTGGGGAAAGTTATTTGAGTCAGTCTCACCGCCCATGTTATACCTACCTTACAGGACTATAAGAATTGGAGAGAATGCACAAAATTCTCAGTCCTGCATTCATCAACGTCTTTCTTTAGTGTTAATTAAGTAATTACACAAGTTACACAAATCTTTAAGATGAGCACATAATCATGGTGGAGTCAAGGCATCACTAGCATTTATTTTTTGTCTGCATTCATGTTATATCACACTGTATATGAGCTGTAGTGATAGAACTCCATAAGCCATATGTTAGTGGCCACTATTTTTGGAGCAGTAAAGTCTGGAATGTAACTGTAAGATGGAGGTATTGGAAAAAAAAAATAGAAGGCTATTTCAGTGCCCCATTTTGTGTGAGCATCAAGAATTATAATATCTATTGCAAAAGGCATGAAGATGAATGAAGTAAAGTAAGATAGTTGTTGTATTTTTTTTTTGTATGTTTAAAGGTTTTAGCTATAAATCAGTGAATCTCTTTTCCTTGGCTTTCTATTTCCCTGTTATTTCCTACATGTATATTCTTTCTATAGTAAAATCAATTTGTGAGGTCATATGATATTGTCTTAGAGGCAAGTAAGAGGCAAATAGTGGCAAATGAGGACGAGGAAGCCAAGTTACTTATCCCTGTTCTGATCAAGGCTCTAATGGTATTTGGCTGTTAGAAATCAGATTAAGTTAAAGAATTCCCTGGTGGTCCAGTGATTATTAATTAGCACTTTCACTGCTATCGGTACAGGTTCAATCCCTGGTTGGGGAACTAAGATCCCACAAGCCTCATGGTTTGGCCAAATTTAAAAAAATAAAAATAAAAAAGAAATCAGATTAAGCTCAATATAGTCATATGGTATTTGACTTCAAATAACAGTGCTATTTAAAGGGAAGCATAAGAAGATACTGTATTCTTATACTTTTAGACGTATGTTAGAAAATTGGTATTTGATGAGATAGTAATATATGGAATTCTGCTCCTAAAGGGGAATAAGTGTACATTAGGAACAGATGGTACCATGAAAGAATTGCTCTTCTCCATCTCCAAAATATTTATTGAGTTATGGCTCTGTAGGGAAAAGTGCGTGAAAATAAATTGTGGAAAAAATGCTAGAGCAATAATTACAGGACTGTCATCTGATGGTGACAATTTACTAAACAATTGAAAGCATAACAGTTTTTCCTTTCTGGACTTATTTTTTTTAATTTTTTTTTTTTGGTATTTATTTATTTTTTTACACGAACTCCCAAACATGTACCCCCCTCCCACCTCCCACCCCACATCATCCCTCCAGATCATCCCCATACACCAGCCCCAAGCGTCCTGCATCCTGCATTGAACATAGATTTTTTAAATTTAGAATGACATTTTATAAACTATCATTCATTCATTCACAAACCTTCGTTCAGTTCAGTTCAGTTCAGTTGCTCAGTTGTGTCTGACTCTTTGGGACCCCATGAATCGCAGCACGCCAGGCCTTCCTGTCCATCACCAACTCCCGGAGTCCACCCAAACCCATCTCCATCAAGTCAGTGATGCCATCCAGCCATCTCATCCTCTGTCGTCCCCTTCTCCTCCTGCCCCCAATCCCTCCCAGCATCAGAGTCTTTTCCAATGAGTCAACTCTTCGCATGAGGTGGCCAAAGTACTGGAGTTTCAGTTTTAGCATCATTCTTTCCAAAGAACAGACAGGACTGATCTCCTTCAGAATGGACTGGTTGGATCTCCTTGCAGTCCAAGGGACTTTCAAGAGTCTTCTCCAACACCACTATTCAAAAGCATCAATTCTTCAGAGCTCAGCTTTCTTCGCAGTCCAACTCTCACATCCATACATGACCACAGGAAAAACCATAGCCTTGACTAGGTGGACCTTAAGGATGTAATTTATGCCACACATTGTATTGGGCATTGATGATCCAATGGACATGACTTGATACAAACTCAGGTTGTTAGATGCATTCTATATTAGTGAAGGAGAGTAGTAAATGATAGTTGGGATACCGTGTGGTAAGTTCTGTGAGAGATAACCAAAGTGTTATTGAATAACATAGGGTGCTCCCTAACTATGGTGCCAGAGTGTCTAAATTTTAACATGAAAAGTGATTGCAGAGCCAAATTTGGAAAGACAGATAGTCATTAGGCAATTTGAAATGCTTGATTCCAGTGAGAATGTTCCAAGAATAGAGGAGAAGCTGTTTGATCAAAGAATATTTCATATAACTAGAGTCTGTGGTGAAAAACGTAGAAATAAGTTGGGAGAGATAAGCAGGGACTAGGTCTTGAACAGTCCACCCTATCATGCCAGTGATAAGTAAGTGTTTAAGTGGTACATGGATGGATTGGAACGAGGATGGGTGCCTGGTTAGGAGAGGTCACACTTGAAATAGTAAGGGGTTGATTAGGTTAAAGGTATGATGCACAGTATGAATAGATTTAAGAGATATTCAAGTGAAGAGTAGGAGAAAGAAATCAATAATAGTTTCCGAATTCCTGATCTAGGCAACAAGATAGCTAATCTGCCATTTCTTGAGCTGGGAAAAATAGGAAGAGAAGAACCTCTTTGGGTAAGAAATGTGGCTTCACCTTTAAACATGTTTTATTTATGTTATCTCTGGCATACTCATGTGGAAACATTCAGAATATGTTTTGAAATGGGTGTGTGGCACTCGGGAATGAGCTCAAGGAAGATATATAAAGATACAAAGCTATTAGCATACGATGATTCAGACTGTGGCTGTAAATGAGATAATAGAGTAAAAAGATAAGGGGGAGACAGAATCCTAAGGAACATCTAAAGGATAGTTTAAAAAAAAATCAAAAGACAGGGAGATGTCATAGACATAGGAGGGCAACCAAAAGAGAATGATGATCTTAAATCAAAGGTAGAAATCTGGGTATCAGAGGGTATGCACAGGTTCAGATGTTTCTGTGAGATCACATAAAATTAGAACTAAAAATTTTTAGACTGGGAAAAAGCTAAAGTAGTTGCTGTGATTCTGGAGAGGTAACACCCTGTGGAGTGGGACATCAGCCTTTTGTGGAGAAATGAGAAATCATAGAGGGAAGCCAGCTGTAGAAAACCCCTTCAAGAAGGTGGCATTGAGACTGGAATATAGGACAAAATAAGAGGTTTGGTTGATTGGTTTGTTTTGTGAGACTTGCATGTTTTTAAGCATTGTAGGAACAGAATTCTGAAAAGTTTGAAATTTTATACAGGAAAATCAATAGCAATTGATATTTAAAAGTCTTTTATTTTTACAAAAATATATGTTTAGTGATCAGAATGCTTAAACAGAGCATATGATGAGTCCAACATTTAAAAATAATTCATATTTAATCACGTATTTCCATTGGTAACATATTTTTTATAAGTGTCACTTCAGTTAGTGATACTTTTGTTTGACCAAAAATATCCAATTTGTTAAAGTAAGTGGAAAAAAATAAGTATGGTTTAATGATATGGGAAAATAACCCCAAACTAGAAACATTCTTCTCATTGATATTCCTCTGAAAGAAATCTATTCACATGTAGATTTTTATTTCATCAGGTATATCAGTCAGTGTCCTGATAAGAAATAGATGGCATTGATATTGTGCAATTTTAGACTATTTTAATAAAGTAATTATTTATTCCCTAATAAATAATTAGGGAAATAATAAGCATAGGAAAACCACAAGGAGGTCTTTTGTCACCCATAGAACAAAGGATGAGAGAGGAGGGAACGGTTGTTTGTATCTAGAGTCGAGGAGAGCTACTTGATAAAGGATGTGGCATTTGTAATGGGAGCAGCTAACCACTGGTAATCTCACAGTCTCTTCCTCTGCATTAACCTCCCACTGGTGGTACCCATCAATCAAACTCAATCAAAGCTAGAAGACAAAGAAAGATGTTCCGCCTCCTGGGGCCCAGAGCAAGGAGAGAAGATGGAGATGGATCAAGAGAGGCACATGGATGTTCTCTATCAATAAGAGAGATAACTGTGACCAGTAGATGGGGAGGTGAATAGTTTTACTGCTATCTAACTTTAATTGATGGGCTTCCCAGGTGACACTAAGTGGTAAAGAATCCACCTGCCAATGAAGGAAACGCAAGAGATGCGGGTTCAATCTCTGGGCTGAAGATCCTCTGGAGGAGGGCATGGCAACCCACTTCAATATTTTTGCCTGGAAATCCCCATGGACAGAGGAGCCTGGCAGACTACAGTCCACAGGGTTGCAAAGGCTGGCCACGACTGAGCGCCTGAGCATACGCAACTTTTTTGTTTATGTTCCAGAAGTAGTTGATGTATTTTACGAAGTTAAGTGCCACTTCTGAAAATTAGGAGTGGGGTTGTGCTGCTAATACTTGTAGACCAACCTTTATCAACAGTTTTATTGGGGCCTTTCAATTTGTTGCTTCCCTGATAGCTCAGTTGGTGAAGAATCCACCTGCAATGAGGAGACCCCGGTTCGATTCCTGGGTTGGGAAGATCCCTGGAGAAGAGATAGGTTCCCCACTCCAGTATTCTTGGGTTTCCATTGTGACTCAGCTGGTAAAGAATCCACCTGCAATGCAGAAAACCTAGATCTGATCCCTGCGTTGGGAAGATCCCCTGGAGGAGGGAAAGACTACCCACTCCAGAATTCTGGCCTGGAGAATTCCATGGACTGTATAGTTCATGTGGTGACAAGAGTCGGACACAACTGAGCAACTTTCACTTTCACTTTCAATTTGTTAGCTATGATCTCAGCACCCTATGTATAAAGATTACCCTTTGTATTAGACAGCTTCTTACAAAGGTGTTCCTCAGTTTATTCAACATGAAAATCATAGTGGTTAAGTCTGTTTTACAGAGATATTCAAGAGTAAAATGAATTAATGTAGCAAATGGAATAATGTAAGCATTATTATCCTTTCCACATTAAATTATCTTTATCATTTTATTAAAATTATTTAAGCTGCTAAGATATTTTAATAAGAGTCCTGATTGGTTTTGTTCAGGGACAGAGTACATATCCATCCTGCTTCATGCTAGGTGTGCATCTGCCTTGAAGGGCTTGTCACCTTCATTCTCATGGCACAAAACCATAGCTCCTCTAATGTTGGAAATGTTAATCTGCTACATATATGACCTTTCATTTTAATAGTAAATAGATACACAGCCATAGTCAATATGCTTTACTTTTGTGTATATTTCTTATGTAGCAGATATAATCTTCAAAAGGGATATTACTTTACAGAAGTAACTTTGGTAAGCCATCATTCATCAGCTGTTTATTTTTGATGTATCATCTACCTAAGTGAATGAGCTAAAAACCATAAAATGCATTGTGATACTTATTTTGGTTAGAAAGAGTATCAACCTTCAGGGTGATGACAGATTGAAATAAGTATTTTTATAGCTATGAAACCATAATGTTTGAAAGAGAATGTGGCAAAAGTTGATATTGTCCAAGGAAACATTTTGAAACCTGATTTTCCTATAAATTTTATTTATAGCTTATATGGACTAATTTTGGAAATTTTGTTGTATGTGTATTCAGTTCAGTTCAGTCGCTCAGTCGTGTCTGACTTTTTGCAGCTCCATAAATTGCAGCACGCCAGTCCTCCCTATCCATCACCAACTCCCAGAGTTCACTCAGACTCACGTCCATCAAGTCAGTGATGCCATCCAGCCATCTCATCCTCGGTCGTCCCCTTCTCCTCCTGCCCCCAATCCCTCCCAGCATCAGAGTCTTTTCCAATGAGTCAACTCTTCACATGAGGTGGCCAAAGTACTGGAGTTTCAGCTTTAGCATCATTCCTTCCAAAGAACAACCAGGACTGATCTCCTTTAGAATAGACTGATTGGATCTCCTTGCAGTCCAAGGGACTCTCAAGAGTCTTCTCCAACACCACAGTTCAAAAGCATCAATTGTTCGGCACTCAGCTTTGTTCACAGTCCAACTTTCACATCCATACATGACCACAGGAAAAACCATAGCCTTGACTAGGCAGACCTTAGTCGGCAAAGTAATGTCTCTGCTTTTGAATATACTATCCAGGTTGGTCATAACTTTTCTTCCAAGGAGTAAGTCTATAGTGAGAGTTGGACTGTGAAGAAGGCTGAGCGCTGAAGAATTGATGCTTTTGAACTGTGGTGTTGGAGAAGACTCTTGAGAGTCCCTTGGACTGCAAGGAGATCCAACCAGTCCATTCTAAAGGAGATCAATCCTGGGTGTTCATTGGAAGGAATGATGTTAAAGCTGAAACTGCAGTACTTTGGCCACCTCATGCAAAGCGTTGACTCATTGGAAAAGACTCTGATGCTGGGAGGGATTGGGGACAGGAGGAGAAGGGGATGACCGAGGATGAGATGGCTGGATGGCATCACTGACTCGATGGACGCAAGTCTGGGTGAATTCCGGGAATTGGTGATGGACAGGAAGGGCTGGCGTGCTGTGATTCATGGAGTCACAAAGAGTCGGACATGACTGAGCGACTGAACTGAACTGAACTGATAGCTACATAAAACTGACATAAACATTTAAGTGTATATATGTAAAGATGCATTTGTTTGATATAGCACATTGAGAAGGCAATCTTTTTTCATAACAAGTATGAAAAACAAGGACTTTTAGAATTCTCATGTTTAGATAGTGTGCCTCAAGATACCAGGCTTCCACGAGATTGTAAATCACTGAAAATAAGACTATTTTGAATAAATAGTACAAACTGGGAATAATGCTTGACTTTGTAAGACCATATTTCTAATTACTTCTGATGACTTTTTTAATAAATGGATTTTCATTTTGGTGGAAGGAAAGAAGTTTTGAACTGAGTGTAACTCAGTGTAGTCATAAAATCTAGGCAATTATCAGTGAGAATTTTTTCCTTTGAGTACATATGAAGTGTTTGCATTTCCTGCTCTCTTACTATGGCCAGAACTGTGGAGTCATTCCCTTTTTTTGTGTGTGTACTTAGTCACTTAATTGTGTCAGACTTTCCTGTGACCCCATGGACTGTAGTCCACCATGTTCTTCTGTCCATGGGATTCCCCAGGCAAGACTACTGGAGTGAGTTGACATTTTCTCCTCCAGGGGCTCTTTCCTACCCAGAGATCAAACCCAGGTCTCCTTCATTGCATGTGGATTTTTTGCTGCTGAGCCACGTGGGAGCCCATTCCCTTTAGTAAGACTTTGTAATACCAACCAACCTTTGTCCTCATCGCATCACTCAAGGACATCAAGAATGAATTCAATTTCAATAATACCCTCATTTACTCTAGGTGTAGTATGCTTTTCCAAAGTCAACTACATCCATTTTTGATGTATATACTCTTATTTTTTTGACTAGTTTTTCATCAGAGTATAGTTGGTTTATAGTGTTAGTTTTTGCAGTACAGCAAAGTAGATCAGTTATACAGAAACATATATCCACTCTTTTTTAGATTCTATTCTCATATAGGTCATTACTGAGTATTGAGTAGAGTTCCCTGTGCTTTAGAGTAGGTTCTTTCTTTCTTTTTTTTTTTTTTTAATCTATTTTAAGTATCAGTTTAGTTCAGTCACTCAGTTGTGTCCGACTCTTTGCGACCCCATGAATTTCAGCACGCCAGGCCTCCCTGTCCATCACCAACTCCTGGAGTTCAGTCAAACTTACGTCCATCAAGTTGGTGATGCCATCCAGCCATCTCATCCTCTGTCATCTCCTTCTCCTCCTGCCCCTAACCCTCCTAGCATCAGAGTCTTTTCCAATGAGTCAACTCTTGGCATGAGGTGGCCAAAGTACTGGAGTTTCAGCTTTAGCATCATTTCTTCTAAAGAACACCCAGGACTGATCTCCTTTAGAATGAACTGGTAGGATCTCCTTGCAGTTAAAGGAACTCTCAGGAGTCTTCTATAACACCACAGTTCAAAAGCATCAATTCTTTGGTGCTCAGCTTTCTTCACAGTTCAACTCTCACATCCATACATGACCACAGGAAAAACCATAGTCTTAATTAGACAGACCTTTGTTGGCAAAGTAATGTCTCTGCTTTTCAATATGCTATCTAGGTTGGTCATAACTTTTCTTCCAACGAGTAAGCGTCTTTTTAATTTAATGGGTACAATCACCATCTGCAATCACCATCTGATTTTGGAGCCCAGAAAAATAAAGTCTGACACTGTTTGCACTGTTTCCCCCATCTATTTGCCATGAAGTGATGGGACCAGATGCCACAATCTTAGTTTTCTGAATGTTGAGCTTTAAGCCAACTTTTACACTCTCTTCTTTCACTTTCATCAAGAGGCTTTTTAGTTCCTCTTTACTTTCTGCCATAAGGGTGGTCTCATCTGCATATCTGAAGTTATTGATATTTCTTCCAGCAATCTTGATTCCAGCTTGTGCTTCTTCCAGCCCAGCTATGCCATGATCTTAGTTTTCTGAATGATGAGCTTTAAGTCAACTTTTTCCTTCTCCTCTTTCACTTTCATCAAGAAGCTTTTTAGTTCCTCTTCACTTTCTGCCATAAGGGTGGTGTCATCTGAATATCTGAGGTTATTAATATTTCTCCCAGCAATCTTGATTCCAGCTTGTGCTTCTTCCAGCCCAGCATTTCTCATGATGTACTCTGCATATAAGTTAAATAAGCAGGGTGACAATATACAGCCTTGATGTACTCCTTTTCCTATTTGAAACCAGTCTGTTGTTCCATGTCCAGTTCTAACTGTTGCTTTCTGACCTGCATATTAATAATGGATAAAAAGAAAGTAATGATTCCATTTGTTTTCCTACTTTCAGTCCTTTGCTCTGTAGATGTCGATAAGTATTCATCACATATGTAAAAGTAGGTTTTCCACCTACTTTTAAAACCCAATTTTAATAAGTATTCTTTAAGTTTAATATCATTTAACATACCATAGAAACTAAGATTTTAGTTTCTAATTTCATTAAGTGATAGGCCAATTTTAAATTATCCAAACTGTAAATTTTCTATAAAAAGAAAAGAGTAAAATTTTCTACAAATTGAAACCATGTGTTTTCTTATATGTATTTTATGTCTTTCAATGCTACTTAGGCTATGGTTGAACATTTATATCATTTAAAGTTAGAACTTTTCATTGTACAATAAACTTGAAACTAAGCTATCAGTCATACTGAAAATTGGGTTAAGGAATATGAATTGGGTTAGTGTTTCTGAGATAAGAAGGGTCCAAAATAATGCTCTACAAGTAGATAAGCACCATCATCTTTGTATATAAATTTCAACACATTATTTAAAACCTTAAAACTGTCCTCTTGTATGATCTCTCAGCTCCTAGCAATGCAAAACAATGATAAAATGCATATGCATACATTGCTGCTTTTCAGTTTCTCGGTTGTGTGTGACTTTTTGAGACCCCATGGATGGCAGCACACCAGGTTTTTCTGTCCTTCACAATCTCACGGAATTTGCTCAATCTCTTGTCCATTGGGTCAGTGATGCCATCCAACCATCTCATCCTCAGTCCCCCATTTCTCCTCCCGCCCTCAGTCTTTCCCAGCATCAGGGTCTTTTCCAATGAGTCCACTTGTTGCATTAGGTGGCCAAAGTATTGGAGCTTCAGCATCAGTCCTTCCAATGAATCTTCAGGGTTGATTTTCTTTAGAATTGACTGTTTGATCTCCTTGCAGTCCAAGGGTCTCTCAAGTATCTTCTCCAGCACCACAGTTTGAAAGCATCAATTCGTCAGCTCTCAGTCTTCTTTGTGGTCCAACTCTCGCATCCGTACATGACTACGGGCAAAACCAAAACCATAGCTTTGACTATGGGGACCTTTGTCGTGTACACATATACGTAGGTATGTTGATGCATGTTTTCAGTCACACAGTCATATTTTTAAACTTATTTAGGTTTGCTCTGGGTCTTCTTGCTAATGGGTCTACTCTTCAGTTGCCAAGATCTGGCCTGTCATTGTGGTGGCTTCTCTTGCTGTGGAGCACAGGCTGTAGGCATGTGCGCGTCAGTAAATGTGGCTTGTGGGCTCTAGAGACACAATCCTTATTATTATTATTTTTTTACAAACATCTCTTCATCTTATAAGAGTTGGAAAATTATTCTGTTTCTTAGTTTGCTTGATTTGGAATATTATTTATCTTGTCAATGTATATCCTAAAATTCTTTTACCCTTTGGAAAAGCTTAAAGAGCTTTTTTCCTAGCTTTTTCTCCTAGCACTTTAGCCATTTCTACAGACTGGTTTCAGCCTTTGGTTTTAGATTTGTCTTTCATACCTCTTCACAGAAATTCTCCAGCCTAGGCAAACGGCTTTACTTACCGTTCCAATATCAAAAGTATTGATTCCCAATTTGTAAATTTGATTCCCACTCTGCTTAAGTGGATTTTGTCTGAAAGCATTAAAATGTAAATTAAAATATAAAGAATATCTCAAGACTCTATTCCTACTTTCCCCCTTTACAGCCTTCCCTATACTAAAGGAATCTCTTGTTTCTGTCATACTTACCTAAACCAATGCTTTTCTGGCTAAGTCTGGCCTTATGACATTTCTCATACTTACTTTGAAACATTAATCATTCTTATATTGTTACCTTCATTTTGTTGCTCCATATGTTTTGATTACTGTTTTCAAAATCTCTTTCCTGCACTTACCAGTGGAAGTGCAAAGTATAATGTCTTACTTACAGTAAGGCGGCTCGATATTATTTATTAGTGCGAATTAATGTTCTAGCAGGAAGAATCACTCAGTGAAGAGTATCACTTGAATTTTTCAGATCCAGCAGTTTTAGTCAATGAAAATATATACTCTTAAAAACATTTTTATGTCCTACTTGACATTAAATGGTGATAGGCAGTTCTCAAACCAAACTTGTCAATAACCTTTGATCAATAATCTATGATTCAAATAAACAACTCCTTCCAACCCATAAATACACTTAAAAAAGAAAAATTGTGACATAACTGACAAAATCTGTGCAAGACCCATACATGGGGAAATTTACTCCTGAGTATTCTAAAACTATCAATTTAGCTTGAAAATTTTGAGCTTAATTGTCTTTATTCTAGTGGAAGTACTTCATAGATCAGTCTTTTATAAATTTTTGGCAGCAGCTTTGGGTTAAAATATTCATATAAAGGATACAAGAATACAGTTACAGGACTGAGTGGCATCTGAGGAAGGTCAAGTACTTTGCAGGACTAGATTGCCATTGAGCTGTCAGTAGTCTTGATGGGCATCCATAAAGGCAGTTTTCTGAATTAGCCAAAGTCTTATGGACAAGACTTATGTTTGCCCCTTGAAATCAAGCCAGCAGGAGACTCTGGAAGTAGTGAAATACCTACATCATACATTGACAGTGCTATCAAGGCATGTAGTCCTAATACCTTGGGCTGCAGTGACCTTCACCATCACCTGGATCTAACAGATATCCAGTCATTACCCATGGCTTATGACCCAGATGGAAGTGGATGAACATTCAAACAAGTTACAGTCTCTGCTAATTCAATACCACATAATATAGAGATGTTAGGGGAGCAACAGAAGAACAANTTGGCAACTTGATCTCTGGTTCCTCTGCCTTTTCTAAAACCAGCTTGAACATCTGGAATTTCATGGTTCATGTATTGCTGAAGCCTGGCTTGAAGAATTTTGAGCATTACTTTACTAGCATGTGAGATGACTGCAATTGTGCAGTAGTTTGAGCATTCTTTGGCATTGCCTTTCTTTGGGATTGGAATGAAAACTGACCTTTCCTAGTCCTGTGGCCACTGCTGAGTTTTTCAAATTTGCTGGCATATTGAGTGCAACACTTTCACAGCATCATCTTTCAGGATTTGAAATAGCTCAACTATAATTCCATCACCTAGCTTTGTTCATAGTGATGCTTTCTAAGGCCCACTTGACTTCACATTCCAGGATGTCTGGCTCTAGGTGAGCGATCACACCATCATGATATTTATAGATATCGTTTATTCATTTTCACTGCTGTATAATATCCTATGAGTGTAAATACCACAGTTTATCAGTTTTACTAAGGGGATGACCGAGGATGAGATGGCTGGATGGCATCATGGACTTGATGGATGTGAGTCTGAGTGAACTCCGGGAGATGGTGATGAACAGGGAGGCCTGGCGTGCTGCGATTCATGGGGTCACAAAGAGTCAGACATGACTGAGCGACTGAACTGAACTGAACTAACGACTCATTTGGATTATTTTCAATTTTAGTTTTACAGATAAGTTTACTAAAGATATTCTGGGCATAACCCATGATAATATATAAATGAGAGTTGATCTCAGTTGTCCGGTTTCAAATGGAATTACTACAAAGGAAGATATAGTCATCATTAGCTTTACAATAAAATTCCAGATCTTACACACAGTAGTTCTACTAATGTACCCATGCTCTGAGCTGTGTATAAGCCTCCTTATTGCTCCACACTTTTGCTCATGTTTATCAATGCCAGACTTTTTTTTTCCACATGTAGGATTTGCAATCTTGTCACATAGTACTTTTTAATATCCATTTCTATGATGTTAGTAGAATTAAGCACTTTTTCAATTCTTTGCGGTCATTCACATTTATAAAATGTCTTTTTTCTTTTCTTTGTAAATACTTTTATTTTATTGATTCTTTGAGATCCATTATATATTCTAGACACTTATTTGCTGCTGGCTTTGTATGTCAAAAATGTTTTTGCTTGGTGTGTGGTTTAGTTTTTTAATGCATCTGTACTGTCTTTTGAGGGACAAAAAAGGAAAGTTTTAACATATTTTATCAATTCAAACATTGCTATTTGTATGATGTTTAAGAAATCTTTAACTCATAAAGTATTTTCAGTACATTTTTCGTACAGTACGAAGGTTTTCTTTTTTATGTGCATCCTTAATTCATCAGAAATTAATCCTGTGCATTGTGAGAGGTAGTGTCCAAATCATTTTTCCCTGTGGATAATCACTTATCTAACTCCTATGTGCTGGACTGTTTTATTACCAACTTGCAAACCAGTCCTATACATCTATGGGTCTATCTATGGAGTTTCTATCGTTTCCGTTTTCCCATCCTGTACCAACATCACAGTCTCTTAGTTTCCATTACTTATAGTATGCCTTCACTATGGGGAGGACAAAATCCTTCATGGTTTTCTCTTCTTGGATATCACCTTCTGTATATAGTAGAGAATCCACTTGTCAAGTTGCATTGGGAGTTTGTTTTAATTGCCCTTGCATTAACAGGTTAAGTTTTAGAGAACTGACATCTTAAAAACATTGAGTCTTTTTATCCAATAATATATCTTTTTGTTTAGGTCATGTTTAATGTCTTCCAAAAGAATGTTATAATTTTCTTCATAAGCATCGTGTACAAATATTCAGTCCTAGAAAGTTATTTTTCATTGCTTTTATTATCTTTTTGAATATCTTTTCTGTTTGCAGCTGGGATATAGAAATGCAACTGGTTTTGTATAAACATTTTTATTGTTCTGCATATTATATATAATATTCAGAAAGTACACAAATCATGTATACAGCTTAATGAATTTCCAAAGAGCAAACACCCATGTAATCAGCACCCAGATGAAGAATCAAAACATCTGATGACCTGAGAACTTCCCCTAAACAGTGACTGCTCCATATAAAGATAATCACAATGCTGACCTTTTTTTCCACAGATTAGTTTTACATCATTGTTATATTTACAGAATCATACAAAAAGTATTCTTTCATGTCTAGTTGTTTTCCCAGCAGTAGTATATTTTTGTGAGATCCATCCATGTTCAGTGTAGCTACAGTTTGTTCAGTCCCCTTTGCTGTACAGATTTCCATTGTGCAGTCTATAATTTATGCATCCTAATGATGATAGATTTTTAAATAGTTTCTAGTTTGGGAGATATGGCTGCCAAGAACATTTTTCAGTATGACTTTTTGTATTCTTATGCTCTCATTTCTTTTCATTTGTTTCTAGGAGTAGAATCGCTTGCTATGCAGATCTTTAGCATTATTAGGTCCTGCCATATGATTTTGGTTTTCCAAAGTGGCAGTAGCAATTTACGACTTACTTGCAGTATGTAAGAAATCAAGTAAGAATAAAACTTGACATTTCAATAATTCTCATTTATAGGAACATTGATACATTCTTATTCATTTTAATATTTCACCTACATAATAAGGTACCATGCTGAAAATGAACTCACCTCAGTCATCACGTTTTTTTGTACATGGCTCAGTCTAACAATTTTTTACAAGTGAATTTTTGCTTTCTGAATGCTCAGGAGAGAATTAAGCTATAATTTTCTTTCTCATGTTGTCATTATCTACTATTGGCAAAAAGTTTATATTTGGTCTGTAAAACCAACCAGGGTAAGTTTCTGCTAGTCCTCTTTTCTGTAAGATTTTTATATAAGATTAGAATTTCTTATTCCTTAAACATTTGGTAAAACTTGCTGATTAAACCATTTGGGCCTGATGTTTTCTTAGTGGGGATATCAGTTAGACATTACCACGTAAATTATTTAATTTCAGATTTTTCAGGACTGCTTAAATTTTCTATTTTTTCTTTAGTCAGTTTTTATACTTGCCTAAAATGTGTTCACTGTACCTATTTTTTCAGATTAACTGAAGTTATCTTTTATATCACTGATGCATTTTAATTGTCTTCTTTGTCACATGTAAGAGTTCATTTTTTTCTCGCTAATCTTGGAAGTTTATTGATTATTTTATGTTTTATTAAAGAACTAATGTTCCCTTTGTCGAGCTTTTCTATTACACATTTTTATTCCATTTAATTAATTTCTGCATTTGTAGTCATGTTTTACAATTTTAGGGACTTTCCTGGTAGTCCAGTGGCTAAGACTCCCTGCTCCCAGTAGGAGGCCCAGGTTCCATGCCCGGGAACTAGATCCCACATCCACAATTAAGAGTTTGCAAGATGCAACTAAATATTCTGCATGCTGCAGCAGAGACCTGGTGTGGCCTAAATAAATAAAAATTTTGTAAAAATAATAAAATTTTAGTCCTTGATCAATTTTATAAGCTTTACACGTGTATCTGAAACGAATATGTATTCTCTTTTCTAAATGTAAGAGTCTTTATATTTCTGTTAGATCTTAATTTTGTTATCCAAATGTTTTAAGTCCTTATTAATGGTTTAAATTCTTAATTTACCAATTACTGAGGCATGTAAAATCTCTCACTGTGATGCTGCATTTGAACATTTTCCCTCCTAATACAGTCAAGCTTTATCTCATGTGTTAGGCTGCTTTAACTTGGTGCAGACAAGCTTAGAATTCTTTGTATCTGCTACTGAATGAATCCTTTCATCATCATACAGTTTCTTTNATCTCTCACTGTGATGCTGCATTTGAACATTTTCCCTCCTAATACAGTCAAGCTTTATTTCATGTGTTAGGCTGCTTTAACTTGGTGCAGACAAGCTTAGAATTCTTTGTATCTGCTACTGAATGAATCCTTTCATCATCATACAGTTTCTTTTTTTTTTTTTTTGGCCTTAAGGGCAGTTTTGCCTTTATTACTATAGCTACACCAGCTTTACCCTGGCTAGCTTTTGCCCATAATATTTTATCCTATATTCAAACAAATAGTGCTCATTTTCTCATCCCTTTACTTCTAGTCTCTTTGCATCCTTATATTTGAGATGTGTCTTAAAAAGAATAGAATTTAATATTGTAAAATGTAGCACAAAAAATAAAACAGAATAAAACAAATGTAGAACAAAATAAATGTTTATGAAGCAAATATCCTTGCTATCAACACTTGAGTTAAAAAGTAAAATTTGCTAGTCACCTTAAAATCCCTGCTGTCCCAGTCATAAACTCTCTCCTTTTCAAAAATTAATCAGGATTCTGACTTTTATGATAATCACTCTCACTTTTATTTACAGCTTTATCTTCCAAATGTTCATCTCCAAACACTACAGTTCACTTATTTCTTGTTTTGGTGTGTTTTTTAAAGATACACAAGTCTTTCCTAGTCTGTAGGTTCCCCTTCAACTGCAGTTATTTATTTTTTTACCTAATGTAATTTCTTTGTTAAAATCCTAGATCACTGGATCTACAGTTGCTCTGGTTTCATCTTGTATTCTTTTCTGCTGCAGCTCTGAAATCAACTAATTCTCTAAGGAGGCCTAGCTCCCTTTACGGAAGAAGGGTACTTAGAAACCAAGATCTGGGTGCTAGATGTGTTCACTGTTGACTGTAATTTCTTCTAGGTCTTCTAAGTAGACAGTGCTTAGAAATACATGTACGGATAACTCTTGCTTACACACAGCTATATTTATTCCTCCATCACCCTTCACACCCCCCTCTCTGCCTCTCTCGCTAATCTATCATTTCATTCTGGTACCTCTGATCCCAACCAAACACTGCTTATTCTTGCCTTACCAATTTCAGCTATTTCATATGAAGTCAGAATAAAATAGCTCTAGAATTCATAATAACACTCTGATTCAAGTACTCATGGTTACAAGGTTTTTACTTCACTTTACTGTCTTACATCTGTGTTGCCTTTCTTCACCAAGATCCTAGTTTGAAAGGGGACAAGAATAGGAGAGAATTAGAATGTCATGCAACCATTCATGTGTTTCCCACCTTTATTTTATGTATTTAACAGTATCAGGGTAATGACATCAGTCTTAGCTCCCTAATTTGATGACTGAAACAGTAAAATTTTCTCATAGATTCAAGTCCTGTATCTCTGCATTTTAAACAGTTGTACTGAATCTGCATTGCCAGATCATTTAAAATTATGCTTTGTCTATACAAGTAAATATGTGTTTTATGTCATCAGCCCTTATGTTGATGGTGCTCTAATCACATTGATTGATTTGCTCTTTTTTTAAATTTTATTTTTAAAAAGCCTATTCTTGAGTAGATTTTTCAGGAAGAACCCAGGAAACCAGTATTTTCTAATTTCCTGCATGTTGCTAGTCATTTGTTTGCATTCTTCATGCTTAAATGTCTGCTGCTATGAACAAAGTGCTTGGCTCACATTTTCTTTACTTGGGTTTCATAAATGTATTATTCCCTTTTCTTCTGGCACAAAACATTGCTGGCAAAAAGTCTGATAATAATCTGATTTTCTTTCCTTTATATGTGACTTAGTCATTTTGCCTGGAAGCACAAGTGAGGTTTTTCCTTCTGAAGTCAAAAACTTTTATTAAAACACGCCTCAGTGTTGGCCATTCCAAGTTGACTTTCTCAAGTAGATGTGGTACCCTTCCAGTATATTATTTTTTTTTAATTTCCGTAAAAATTTCTTGGATTGTACTTTTTATTTCCTGCATGTTGCTAGTCATTTGTTTGCATTCTTCATGCTTAAATGTCTGCTGCTATGAACAAAGTGCTTGGCTCACATTTTCTTTACTTGGGTTTCATAAATGTATTGTTCCCTTTTCTTCTGGCACAAAACATTGCTGGCAAAAAGTCTGATAATAATCTGATTTTCTTTCCTTTATATGTGACTTAGTCATTTTGCCTGGAAGCACAAGTGAGGTTTTTCCTTCTGAAGTCAAAAACTTTTATTAAAACACGCCTCAGTGTTGGCCATTCCAAGTTGACTTTCTCAAGTAGATGTGGTACCCTTCCAGCTTATTATTTTTTTTTAATTTCCGTAAAAATTTCTTGGATTGTACTTTTTGATATTTATCTCCTTGCTGTGGGTTTCTTCTTGGGGGACTCTATTATAGAGCTCTGATGTTCTTAGCCTGTCTTCCAACCTTCTCATTTTCTCTTTAATCCACTTACTGCTTTCTTCTGTGAAAGTTTCCTTCGTAGTCTGTTTTTTTTTTGTTTTTTTCAGGCATTATCTGTTGTTTTGTTTTAGTTTGGGGTTACTTCCAGTTATATTTTCTTAAAATTTCTAATTATTTCCTGAGTCCCATGACCTCATTCTAGGAATTTTTAATTGATTTTTTAATTGTTCTTTCACGTCTCGTACCATTCTCGTCATTCGATAGCACTTTTTGTCATGGTATATTATAGCTTTTATCTGACTTACAAACACAGTATCTGGCTTGTTTTTACTGTTTAAAGAGTTGCTATCCCTTTTCTTTCTAACTTTGCTCATGTTCTGATTCCAATCACTCTGTCCTCTCTTTTATGTGAAATCAGTTTTCCAGAATATTGAGAAGAAACTGTAGTAGTTTAAAATCCAACTTCTCACCCCACAGAGCTCTCGCTCTTGCTGTCTTTGTGTAATGTTCAAAGACAACTTTCCAATATGGTGGCATTCTTTCTGAGACATCTTCTCTCTGTTTTCCTCACATTCTTTTATGCAGACCACCAACTTCCGGTCACTCTGGTCTCTGCGCTGCTCAGCTTAGATTCTGGGACCCAGTAGTTATTCCTGGGAGGGGGCTTCAGCTGATTTACTTTAGAGCAGGGGTCCCCAACCACTGGATCTAATGTTTGACAATCTGAGGTGGAGCTGATGTAATAAGAACAGAAATAAAGTGCATAATAAGAGCAATGGGCTTGAATCATCCCAAAACCATCCCCCTGCCCCCAGGTCCATGGAAAACTTGTCTTCCACAAAACCAGTCCCTAGTGACAGAAAGGTTGGGGACTGCTGCTTTAGAGAGCTTACAGGGTCCAGACTGGTCTAGATTTTATTGCTGACCCCTTATAATCATCCACTACTGGGGTGTGTGAGAGCCCTCTTAGTTTTCACTACTGTTCTCAGTTTGATTGTCAAGCTTTCCGGTGGTTCTGTTGGCTCTCATTGATCCTGAGGTCCATGTGATGGCTCATTGCTTTCCCTTCGTTCCTCCTGCACAGTTCTGATATCGTGCTGGTCTTGCAGCTGTCAGCCTGATAATAATCTGATCTTTCCTTTATACATGACTAGCTTGTTTTGCCTGAAAGCACAAAGATTTATTTTTCTTTTAAGTACAGAGATTTTATTCGAATATATCTGTGTTGGCCATCCCAGTTATCAGCATTTTGACTTTCCCTGCTCACAATTTGTAATTCATGAGGGGAGCTTGTCACCCAGGTATTTTGTAGATATTATCCATGGGTTTTGTTTTGTTATTTGAGGTTTCTTTGGTCCATTCATATGAAGGAATTGGGGAAAATTCAAAAACTACATCACCAGTGTCATTTTCAAACACGTAGCTTTTTTTTTATTTTTAACTACTTAATCTGACAATGTATCTCTTAATTGGTGAATTTAGAATGATAACAGAGACATATGTTATGGTTACTGATAAACCTGGAAATAGTTCATCTTCTTTTGTATTTTTACTTTGTCCTACAATTTATAAACAACTTTTATACTCTCTTTAATTCAATTTTGTCTCTCCTGTGTCTTCTAGAGTTTATTATACATATTTTATTTAAGTCAAATATTATCAGGCCCTCCACTTACCAAATGGTCCAAAGGTCAGGGCGCTTTTTATCAATCAACTCCCTCCCATTTTACATGTTATGATTTTCAACAGTTGAGTTCTATCCTGTTTCCTGCACACGCACATAACAATTCAAGCATTGTGTTTTTTTTTTATGTAGTCAATATTGATTTCAACACTCCATTTTGTTTACCAATGTCTTGGCTCACCTTTCTTTCTTGCATTTAGGCCTTTCTTTCTAGGATCAATGTTCTTTTCCTTGAACCAAAATCTTTTAACTTTCCTATAGTGAGATTTCACTGGCAGCCAATTCTTGGTTTTTATTTATCAGAATACTTTTCTCTCATCCCATTTTCAATTATGTATTCAATTTACAGTTTACTTTTTTTCTTCTTCCCTCTGAACTTTGCAGATTTTTCAACTGTTTCCCATTGCTGGGGTTAAAAAGATGTTTTGGATCGGTCATTCCATGATAACGTGATCTGTGTATTTTTACAGTCATCTTTGAAGACTTTTTTGGTTGCTCTGATATTTTCTGTAAGAAGTCTCCCCACCCATTTAAAAGAAAAATATTTAATCCATCCAGTTTAGGATTAACTAGGCATCTTGAAGCAGAACTGTCTTTCATCAGTTCTAGAAAGCCCTTTGCCAAATCTCTTTGAATACTGCCTCCTCCCCCAGACTCCACTTACAGAAGATACCTTGTGAGAGTCTCTCAGCTGTGTTTCAAGTCTTATCTCTCCTCTTCCATGTTTCCCTTTTGTTTTCCTGAGTACATTTTGGGGAGTTTATTAATTTCTATCTTCCACATCATTAATTCTCTCATGTATGTTTCATTTCCTTCCTAACATGTCTGCTGAGTTTATACTTTCTTATCTAAATTTCATTTGATGTTTTTTATAATATGCCTCATCAACACTTGGTGTTTTCTTGAGCCATAAGCCCATCTTTTGCTCCTTTAAATGCTTTAAATATCTTTTTCCCCTCTATTCAGTTGTTCACTCAAGAGTAACCCATTTCTAGTATGTAAGCTTTGTTGAGGGTGGGACTCTACATCTAACTGTCCAAGGCTATTACAACTCAGAATCTAGGTCCTCTTTACTGGAGAATTCCCCTACTTCAGACAGTGCTGACATTTGCCTGCTACTCTAGTCATGGGTCTCCTTTCATTTTTGTCCCTGAGTATTTCCTTTACTTACACAAGGGCTTTGTAGGTGGCACAGTGGTAAAGAATCTGCCTGCCAATGTAGGAGGTGGAAGAGACACAGATTCGACACCTGGGTCAGGAAGATCAGAGAAGAAAATGGCAACCTGCTTCAGTATTCTTGCCTGAAAGAGTCCACAGATGGAGGAGTCTGGCAGGCTACAGTCCATGGAGTTGCAGAGAGTCAGACATGACTGACCACACACTTATTCACTTAAAAGCACACTTGGGATTTTCCAGCAAATAGGTAATTGCTACAGGAGGATATTGGCGGTGGCGGGCGGGGGTAGGGATGTCTTATTTTCAATACTGCCCAGAGTGGAAGTCAGTTGGGTAATTTCCACATTTTCATTTCTGTAATTTTAATTTCAAGGGTTTTTTGAATGGAGGCATTACAGCAAAAAGGCTCGGCAGAGAACATTGAATTCGTGTATCTGTTGAAGTTCAACAAGAAATGTTAATGGGGATCGTGCTCCTGGAGTTGCTGTGTGTTCGATCATGTCTGTCTTTTATATACATATGTGAATGGAAGTTTTATTGGATACAGATTTTGATGGTCAAGCTACTTCACTGAAATATTTAAAGACGTTATACCAATGTGATTCAGCATTTACTGTTTCTGTGGAAAAGCCTTTTCCTTTTCCTTTATAGGCCACTTAATACGTTTCTTTGTACCAACAAATGAATCTCTGTTTAGATTTCAAATCCATCAATTTTACTACGACTTACCTTTGTTTTGGATATTCTGGATGATGCTATCCCAGAACACGGTGTGAACTTTCATTCTCTAGATTTAAGTTTCCTCTAATTTCTAGAGTATATTATTGTTTTTTTATCTTTGATTTTTTTCTGTTACATTTCTCTGATTTTTTCCCTTGGTGTCACCGAGTATGTATATATTGGTTCTCCTTTGTCTTTCATGATTCTTGTTCCCTCCCTAATGCTTTTTAACATTCTGTTGACTTCATTTCATTTTCCCCACTGCTATTCATACTCTTTAATATTTTTAGGACTGTCCATTCTCCTTTTCAATGCTTCAAATATGGCTCCTTCCTTTCTGTGATGGTTTTATTTTGCTATAGCATAACCATGTTTTAGTCCCTGCTTGATTTTCCTCTGTGTTGAGTTTTGGTATAAAGAGGTAATTGTTTAATTTTCTTCTTACATAAATGATGATACATTTGGTCCCAATTTTCATTGTATTTGTGGTAATAGTTTCTAGCAGTGTTTGTGTATATGTGTTTACTTCTCTCTGTTCCTTTCCTCAGTTTTACTGTACTGTCTTTGTGTATAATCTGTATTGGTCCTTTTTAAAATAAGTATTAGTACCAATATTTGATTGAGTTGAGTTTTACTGGCATTAGCTATTCATAGAAGGTTTTATTGGAAATGGGACAGGGCCACATTCTAAGCTGCTGCTACTGCTAAGTCACTGCTGCTAAGTCACTTCAGTCGTATCCGACTCTGTGCGACCCCATAGACGGCAGCCCACCAGGCTCCCCCATCCCTGGGATTCTCCAGGCAAGAATACTGGAGTGGGTTGCCATTTCCTTCTCCAATGCATGAAAGAGAAAAGTGACAGTGAAGTCGCTCAGTCTGTCTGACTGTTAGCGACCCCATGGACTGCAGCCCACCAGGCTACTCCGTCCATTGGATTTCCAGGCAAGAGTACTGGGGTGGGGTGCCATTGCCTTCCCCAACATTCTAAGCTAATTCTCCCAAATTTATAGCAAAATCCCTTAAGGTAGAATGTTGGGTGTATACATTTAACTGATGTTTTACCAAGCAAAGGTCAGTGTCAGAAGGTTTAGTCTGTTCTGCCTTGATGCACTAACAGACTGCCTCCCTGGCTTTTTATGCGATCATTCCTTCATTGCTTCTCTATGGTGCTGAATTGTATCCAAGGATTATCTTATTTATTCTATTTCTGTCACTGACATCAAAGAAATGATTGGTTTTGCCCATTAGCAGACACCCAATCTCATCAGCCATCCCGTGGACACTGAGGTCTGCAGCCACAGATCTCTTCTCCCAGTATCTGATCACACCCTTGATCAGCACACTATAGACAGTCCTCACAGTTATTGTCCAGCATGCATACTCTTCTTAGTTTTACCATACCACATGCATTTCCTTTCCTTCTGATTTTTTTTTAAATGGAGGAGTAATTTCTGAGAGAAGAAGGGGGCAGAAGGATCTTTACTCTGCCATCTCAAAATCAGAAGTCTGTTACTCACCTTTCTTAACCACTTTTGATATAGAAAATGTTGGAGCTTTTTCACAAGTCTGAGTAGATTATAGGCTGTCCCCTGAAGTGTCATTTGTAATTAGGTTGTCTGGAAGTTGGAATGCATTTTCTTTCAGAAACCAAGTTATAAATGGTAGTTGGCAACCAAGGCCAACTTTTTTAATAGGTTGTTTAGCTGGATACGTTGTGCTAATAGCATTATTCTGGCTTCACAGAACTACCATTTATTTATTTCTATGGGAAAATGAATTTCACGTTCTAGCTAATAGAATATAGTACATTTAAACATGCAAAGTTATCCTTCAGTAGTGTGCCAACACTCTTAAGCTAGAGACAAAATCAGTAACAAGGCCTAGTAGGCCCAGGCTCAAACTCTGCTGACCCTCTGATTTTGAACCATTACTCAAACTGGCCTTCTTACTGTTGCTGAAATATGCCCTACTTCTTCCAGCCTCGGAGCCTTTGAACACTTAGATACAAAATATCTTTCTCTCACACTTTGCCTTTTAATGCCTACTCTCCTTGGAAGAAAAGTTATGACCAATCTAGATAGCATATAGCTTCAGCAATATGTGAACCGTGAACTCCCTGATGTTCAAGCTGGTTTTAGAAAAGGCAGAGGAACCAGAGATCAAATTGCCAACATCCGCTGGATCATGGAAAAAGCAAGAGAGTTCCAGAAAAACATCTATTTCTGCTTTATTGACTATGCCAAAGCCTTTGACTGTGTGGATCACAATAAACTGTGGAAAATTCTTAAAGAGATGGGAATACCAGACCACCTAACCTGCCTCTTGAGAAATCTGTATGCAGGTCAGGAAGCAACAGTTAGAACTGCACATGGAACAACAGACTGGTTCCAAATAGGAAAAGGAGTACGTCAAGGCTGTATATTGTCTCCCTGCTTATTTAACTTATATGCAGAGTACATCATGAGAAACGCTGGACTGGAAGAAACACAAGCTGGAATCAAGATTGCCGGGAGAAATATCAATAACCTCAGATATGCTGATGACACCACCCTTATGGCAGAAAGTGAGGAGGAGCTAAAAAGCCTCTTGATGAAAGTGAAGGAGGAGAGCGAAAAAGTTGGCTTAAAGCTCAACATTCAGAAAACGAAGATCATGGCATCCGGTCCCATCACTTCATGGGAAATAGATGGGGAAACAGTGGAAACAGTGTCAGACTTTATTTTTTTGGGCTCCAAAATCACTGCAGATGGTGACTGCAGCCATGAAATTAAAAGACGCTTACTCCTTGGAAGAAAAGTTATGACCAACCTGGATAGTATATTCAAAAGCAGAGACATTACTTTGCCGACTAAGGTCCGCCTAGTCAAGGCTATGGTTTTTCCTGTGGTCATGTATGGATGTGAAAGTTGGACTGTGAAGAAAGCTGAGCGCCGAAGAATCGATGCTTTTGAACTGTGGTGTTGGAGAAGACTCTTGAGAGTCCCTTGGACTGCAAGGAGATCCAACCAGTCCATTCTGAAGGAGATCAACCCTGGGATTTCTTTGGAAGGAATGATGCTAAAGCTGAAACTCCAGTACTTTGGCCACCTCATGCGAAGAGTTGACTCATTGGAAAAGACTCTGATGCTGGGAGGGATTGGGGGCAGGAGGAGAAGGGGATGACCGAGGATGAGATGGCTGGATGGCATCACTGACTCGATGGATGTGAGTCTGAGTGAACTCCGGGAGTTGGTGATGGACAGGGAGGCCTGGCGTGCTGCAATTCATGGGGTCGCAAAGAGTCGGACATGACTGAGCGACTGAACTGAACTGAACACCCTTCAGAGGAGAAGGCAATGGCAAGCCACTCAAGTACTCTTGCCTGGAAAAGCCCATGGACAGAGGAGCCTGGTAGGCTGCAGTCCATGGGGTCGTTAGGAGTCGGACACGACTGAGCAACTTCACTTTCACTTTTCACTTTTGTGCACTGGAGAAGAAAATGGCAACCCACTCGAGTGTTCTTGCCTGGAGAATCCCAGGGACGGGGGAGCCTGATGGGCTGCTGTCTCTGGGGTCACACAGTCGGACACAACTGAAGCGACTTAGCAGCAGCAGCAGCAGCACTCTCCAGAACTCAGTCCAAACGTTGTTTCTTTGGGTAGCCTGCATAGACCCTAAAACAAGCCAACTAACCCTACCAGACACTTTCTAATAACACCATCCTGTCTTCATTTACATTCATGACTCTGTGTCCAATACCCCACATAGTGCCTGCGTGTGTGTGTGTGTGTGTGTGTGTGTGTGTGTGTGTGCGCGCGTGCATGTGTTAGTCGCTTAGTCATGTCCGACTCTTTGCGACCCTATGGACTGTAGCCTGCCAGGCTGTTTGTCCATGGAATTCTCCAGGCAAGAATACTGGAGTGAGTCGCCATTTCCTTCTCCAGAGTGCCTTCATATAGTTGATACCAATTAAGCACATGTTAGATGAGTAAACAAACAAATGATGAAATATTCTGTATCAAAGACAAGAGTTCTTACACTCAAATTCACTTGCTTGGAGCCAAGGAAATTTTCTGATGCCAACGGCCTGGGTATCTTGGCTCTGCTTCTCAAATGGACCGTTTCTATGTTACATATGACTCTAACTTCCATCCTCATGATGACCAATGCTACAAGTAGCCTTTATTACAATTACATGCACATCCTGAAAAGTCATTCAAAATACTATCATCTAATTCCTCTAGGAACACAGCTTTAAATATCTAATAAATGAATAAAAAAATCAATTGCATTTTAAGATTGTTCAGTCTTAGATGTCTCCACTTCAACATTATAGTGAAGTGACTGAAAGTCGCTCAGTCGTGTCTGACTCTGCGACCCCATGGACTATGGGGTCACAGTCCATGGAATTCTCTAGGCCAGAATACTGGAGTGGGTAGCCTTTCCCTTCTCCAGAGGATCTCCCCAGTCCAGGGATTGAACCCAAGTCTCCCACATAGCAGGTGGATTCTTTACCAGCTGAGCTACAAGAGAAGCCCAAGAATACTGGAGAGGGTAGCCTGTCCCTTCTCCAGGGGATCTTCCCAACCCAGGAATTGAAACAGGGTCTCCTGCATTGCAGGCAGATTCTTTGCCAACTAAGCGATAGAACTGTGGCCATATAGCTAAAACTTTTCTGATACAGTCTTATTTTTTAAACATTTGGGCTCTTGCTCTCAGAAAGTGCATCTCACCTGTTGGCTCTGAGCCCTAATCTTTTTTCTCATAAAACTCAGCAACTATCCATTTATGGTCCTGTCACTCATCAGTTTGTCACAACTTTCTGTTTGAATCCTTTTATGCTTTCTGCCAGGCTTAACTCTCAAAGAAAGGAGTTCAGGTAAGTTTGCAACTCTCTGTGTGAAACACAACTGATCTTTTTATTCTAAATTTACTTGCTCCAGTTTCAGCACATAACCCTGATCAGGTTTACTCATCTCTAAAATGGAGTTAGACAGTATCTATCACAGTGTATGGCATTCTGCAGGTCCTCAGTAAAGGCTAGTGGAACATAACTGCTGAATTCAGAAGAAGAGCAGAATCCAAAAAAGAATGTCAGTTGAAGGATCTGTTTGGCCAAAGCAAGGAAGGGTATCCCAAGAGTGAAAAGCCTCAGTAAATAGCATAGGTAAGGATTCCCTGAGACTGCCAACATCTCATGAGACTGTCTGATGTCTGTGATCCATAAATGGTCACATCTCAGAGGGAAGGGAGGGAGAAAGAGGGACCTACTATTGACAGTAGTTACCATCAAGTTTAGAAATACCTTCTGGATGCCCAGTTCTAAGTAAATTTTAAAATCTTGAAGAAATTATCTTTACTTCTGAGCAACTTGTCATAACCAAAAAATGACTTGATGGGTTTGCCATTTGCAGAAGGAACAGGCTTTCTATTGAAACATTAGTACCTGAGCTACTATGAGATGAGTTTATTTAGCTCTTCTCCCCTACTCTCCAGCTCTGTGTTTTTTCATTCCTCCACGTCTTTATGAGCTGTTGGCTAGAGAATGCTGCCAGAAGAAGCCTTCACCATTCATGAGCACATCAAGCCTGTTGGCTAGATGGAACTATGTTGATTCTGGATGAGTTTATAAGGCCACGGACTTGCTATTTGCTTCTAGTCATTAATCAATTCTATGTATCTTGAGAAAATAAAGGTCTTGTACATAGGCTGATGAGTTAGTTTCCACAGAGTCAATGAGAAACTGGAAGTGATTCACTGATAAATAATTTTGGAGGGAGACTACACCTTCTAGCATGACCTTCTTCTTCAGAATGGGGGGACCAAGCTAGGAACTTCTATGAACTCTCCTAACTATCCCGGCCATCCATTCCTCAGTTACTCATACCTGCTGTCAGGAAGGCACTGGGCCACACGGGAGCCATCCATAAAGAATGAAGAGCATAGTGCGAAAGCCAGACACAGACATTCACAATGCTGTCTGTTAGGTGCTATGTCCGAGTGATATATGAACGGTTATGTGAGCACTGGAGAAAGAGCAGCTCCCTTAGCCTGGAGATATTAGCGAAGACTTTGAAGAGGAGCTGACTTTTGGGATCAAACTAGGAGGAAGAAGAGGAATTAACCAGGATAATTTGGGGAAGGAAAACAGAAGCCCCTGAGTTCATTGCTGTTGTTTAGTTGGTAAGTCGTATCTGACTCTTTTGCAACCTCATGGACTGTAGCCCACCAGGCTCCTCTGTCCAGGGGATTTTCCAGGCAAGAATGCTGGAGTGGGTTGCCATTTCCTTCTCCAGGGGATCTTCTCAACCCAGAGACTGACTCCGTTTCTCCTGCCCCAGAGGGTTGGTTCTTTACCACTTTACCACCACGGAAGCCTGAGTTCAGTGCTACCTATCTGGCATTCCCCTTCATGTTTCTGAGAGTACCTAGGCATTCCCTGCAGAACAAGGCTTCTTTGGACCAGGGCTTTTTCCCTGACTCACTGGATCATTCAATCATCACCTTAAGCCGTCAGCTGAGGCTAAATGAAAGGGGAATAGAGGGTGGGACTCACGCATTCAAGTTAACCGTAACACAAGGCACATATCCGCAAACACGTCTTCTGATCTGGTAGAGCTGCAGTGAAGCCCAGCACTCGCTTTTTAGGAAGAAAAATGAGAATATAATTTACAAGATAAATTTGATGTCAGTGATCCCTGAAACGCACTTGGAGAAACATGGTCCTATCGTCTTCCCTATGACACAGTGCCCGGCACAATGTCCCTTCAAACCCAACACACAACTGAAGAAATTGAACAGAGCAGCCAACAACTTAAGATCTAAGACCAAGTATAACTCTTGCTGCCCCCTGACTGGTGGCATAGAGATTCTATCCACCTTTGGTTTGAATGTATCTTTTTTGGAATCTAAGAAAGTTGGTAACTTAAAATCCAAAAGTTAAGGAGATATTAATAGATGCTCAAGTGCCAACAGTGGTTTATTCAGGGATAAAACTTTCACTGTTTAAGTTAGGTTGAGATGTTCTAAAATGTTAGCATTTTGCAATGAGCGTATCTTCTTTTATATTCTGAAGAACAGAACAAAGATCATAGAAAATTGAAAATTTACTGAGGGTGGGATGTTAGACACTGGGCAGTCTTCTTTGTGAAAAGGGATTATGAACAGTCAAAAGAAGAGCTTCAACAGAAATTGAAAGAGAAGTGAGGCGTCTATAAATTGATTACCTTCTTATTGACTACGGTTTTCACTTTAGGATAGCAGATGTGCCTGACTTACCGCAGGGAACATTCATAAGAAAGTCAACAACTATTCTTAGGGACTCAGTGAGCAAATATGTATTGAATGCCTCCTGACTACCAGGCCCTCCGGATTCCCATGACTGGTACTTTCATTTTGGAATGCAGCCAACCATGAGCGCAAGTGACTGGCAGCAGACCAGACCAGACCAGACCAGGGGCAGATGCTCAAGAATAAGGCCCCATGTAAGGGACTAAACACAGAAGCGTTCCCGGAAAAGTCAGTTTTTGGATAGATGTCACCTGTCCTCCAACTGCCCTGCAGACACAAACCTGCACAGTGTGTCAGAGAGGGAGGGGCCCCCAGCACACAGTCCAGCCCTCTAATTTTACTGAGATACAGAAAAGAGACGAGACTCAGTCAAGCATGTGCTATCTGAGTGCTAGCGCTTTTGTCTGTCTGCCAGATACTGGAGCTAGAAAAATTATCTGACAGGGTCCCTATCCTCATGGAAGTTGGTGAGATGAACAGAGACCCACACTAACAATTTGCCATACTTCAGTATGGTAAGTGATGATAGGGTTATAGGGTACATAAACATGGGTTTGGAGAAGGCAATGGCACCCCACTCCAGTACTCTTGCCTGGAAAACCCCATGGACGGAGGAGCCTGGTGGGCTGCAGTCCATGGGGTCGCTAAGAGTCGGACACGACTGAGCGACTTCACTTTCACTTTTCACTTTCATGCATTGGAGAAGGAAATGACAACCCTCCAGTGTTCTTGCCTGGAGAATTCCAGGGACGGGGGAGCCTGGTGGGCCGCTGTCTATGGGGTCACACAGAGTCGGACACGACTGAAGCGACTTAGCAGCAGCAGCANAAGAAAGTTGGTAACTTAAAATCCAAAAGTTAAGGAGATATTAATAGATGCTCAAGTGCCAACAGTGGTTTATTCAGGGATAAAACTTTCACTGTTTAAGTTAGGTTGAGATGTTCTAAAATGTTAGCATTTTGCAATGAGCGTATCTTCTTTTATATTCTGAAGAACAGAACAAAGATCATAGAAAATTGAAAATTTACTGAGGGTGGGATGTTAGACACTGGGCAGTCTTCTTTGTGAAAAGGGATTATGAACAGTCAAAAGAAGAGCTTCAACAGAAATTGAAAGAGAAGTGAGGCGTCTATAAATTGATTACCTTCTTATTGACTACGGTTTTCACTTTAGGATAGCAGATGTGCCTGACTTACCGCAGGGAACATTCATAAGAAAGTCAACAACTATTCTTAGGGACTCAGTGAGCAAATATGTATTGAATGCCTCCTGACTACCAGGCCCTCCGGATTCCCATGACTGGTACTTTCATTTTGGAATGCAGCCAACCATGAGCGCAAGTGACTGGCAGCAGACCAGACCAGACCAGACCAGGGGCAGATGCTCAAGAATAAGGCCCCATGTAAGGGACTAAACACAGAAGCGTTCCCGGAAAAGTCAGTTTTTGGATAGATGTCACCTGTCCTCCAACTGCCCTGCAGACACAAACCTGCACAGTGTGTCAGAGAGGGAGGGGCCCCCAGCACACAGTCCAGCCCTCTAATTTTACTGAGATACAGAAAAGAGACGAGACTCAGTCAAGCATGTGCTATCTGAGTGCTAGCGCTTTTGTCTGTCTGCCAGATACTGGAGCTAGAAAAATTATCTGACAGGGTCCCTATCCTCATGGAAGTTGGTGAGATGAACAGAGACCCACACTAACAATTTGCCATACTTCAGTATGGTAAGTGATGATAGGGTTATAGGGTACATAAACATGGGTTTGGAGAAGGCAATGGCACCCCACTCCAGTACTCTTGCCTGGAAAACCCCATGGACGGAGGAGCCTGGTGGGCTGCAGTCCATGGGGTCGCTAAGAGTCGGACACGACTGAGCGACTTCACTTTCACTTTTCACTTTCATGCATTGGAGAAGGAAATGACAACCCTCCAGTGTTCTTGCCTGGAGAATTCCAGGGACGGGGGAGCCTGGTGGGCCGCTGTCTATGGGGTCACACAGAGTCGGACACAACTGAAGCGACTTAGCAGCAGCAGCAGCAAACATGGGTTTGGGAATATACAAGGCTGTCACATAGCATGGTATGTGACCCTTTGTCTCATGTTTCAGATGGGAATGGGGCCTCCTGAATACAGAGCCATGGATGGAATTGGGGTATGGGGTCAGCCACCATTGGTTCATAGGTTCAAGCCTCAAGCTCCTCAAGTTCTTTGAGTCTCGGCTCCCATGTCTGTAGTTTATACCTCATAGGATTGTTTGTGAGGCTGATATAATGGGTACACAAGTGCTCAGTACATGGTAGGCTATCAGTGAATAGAAGAACTCTAGCCATTCAGGCACCCATTCAGATCCGTCTACGACAGGGACACACCCAGGTGAAGACAGGAGAAGGTCCCGAGGACGAGCATTTGCTGTATTGGGCCCATCTATCTCCCCAGATCTGACAGCAGCCTTCCCCCTGCGCCCCAGCACTTCTGTCCCAAGAACCCAGGAGTTGTTTGAGCTTGGCGAGCCACAGGCTCTAGGTACAAACCCAATCTTTCAACACATACTTCCCCTTCTTCCCAAAGCACACCTATAGCTCTGGGAAAGAGGCCCCCAGAACTACATTCCCCTCCAAACGATGTCCCATTAAGCCCCAGAGCTAGGGAAAGTCATTTAACAGAAGCTGCCCAAACGCCCCTCTTAACGCAGGGAGAGGTGCAGGAGCTCCAGCAGCTCCTTTAATGCAACTGGATTAATTGCCTGCTCAGAAAACAGCTCGATTCTAAATGATCCTAAATGGCCTCTAATACCTGTAATCTTTCCTCTACCACATTGCCCTGCTGCACTGCTAAAGTGGGGCTGGTTCTGGGAGCTGGTTTGCTCAGTAAACAGCAGGCAGCATTGCGGGAGGCCAAGGAAATCAGGCTCAGTTCCAAAGGAAGGCTGAGAAATTGATGAAAACGCCACTGGCCTATTCACCAGCCTAATTTGATTCCAGAAAATCAAGCGGAGGAATTTGGGCTGGCTTGTTCCACACACTCAGTGTTCCTTTGCAGGACTGAGCAGTCAAAAGATACAGTGCCAGCTCTCAGCCCAGGCCTGCAGTGGGGGGTCCCTCTAGAGGGTCTCACTTTCCTTTCTGAAGAGGGAGCTGCGATGACACTGTGACGCCTGTCAGTCAGTCTACTGGGGAATCTCAGGGGTTGGGGGCTGGGACATGAAGGGCTGTGAGCGTGGCTTCGGATGGGCACTTGCCTGTATCTACAGATGAACGTGAGGCTTAAGAGAACGTACTCTAGTTGATATCATGGCTCTGTCATTACTCTTATGTCACCTTGGGCAAGTTACCTTTTAGTGCTTCAGTTTCTTCATCTGTAAAATGGGGGTGACTATAATAGCACCTACCTCAAGGCGTTTTTGTGAGGATTAAATGCCTTAATACATATATGCCTAAGGTGCCTGACCAGTCTCTGGGTCATGGTGAATATTCTGTGTGTTTGCTTGCCCTGCCTACATGTGGCCAGGTGAACTGGTGCCTGGGGTGTGGCACCAAGATGTCTCAAGAGCATCAGATGCCTTCTTCTCCTAATGAACAAACGCTGGAAGCCTACCCATCTTCTCACACGTGCTGACCACTCTGTGATCGTCCTGCCTAGCTCTGCCCTCTCTGATCATGTCTGCAGTTTCCATAGAGACCCACATAGAGGGAAGGCAGGGTCACCTGAGTGGTGAAACAGGTAGGGAGAAGCTGGGCTAGCCCATCTGAGAAACAGAAGGTGGGGCAGGCAGAGGTCTGCATTTCCTCCCTGCAGGCCAGTGATGGTAAGGATCAGGGGAAAAGAGTCAGACCTGCTCTATCTGCTTGAATCTCCCACTAGTTGAGCCTGCCTGTACTGCCTCCTCCTTGGGAGCTTTCACCACCCCCAGGTTTGGCCCTGGGAGGTCTTCTGAGTCTTTGGCAAACAGATACCGGAAGAGCATGTGTGTGGATTTCCAAAAGGCGAGCATCACCCATGACAAAGACATTAAGGACAAGATGCAGAACTGTGGTGCTGGAAACCACACCCCAACAACACTGGCCACTTAATCAGCATTAGCACCAGAGACTTAGGTGCTGACAGCTGTGCCTGGTCTCACTTCACAGCTGTTTACTCTCTGCACCTGATGCACACGCCTGCTATTGGCTGCATGTGATCAACTGTCTTGTGCCTCAACTGCGTCCTCCATACAATGGGGCTAACTATTGTGTCTACAGCGTAAGGTGAAATGGGGACGGAAGGGGCAGAGCAACCATGGTTAGCCCTTTTTGAGCACCCAGGATTCACGCAGGAGCACTCAGGTGCACGCCTCACGCGCACCTTCTCACTGGCCCTTCCTGTGACCCGTGTGTGGCGAGCCCTGCTGTCCATCCCCTCCCCGCGCAGATGAGAAAACAGAGGAAAGAGGACGGTTCAAGAACCCAACCCAGTCACAGAGCTAGTAAATAAGGAGCTTTTTTCAAGACCCTGGCACATAAAAAGCACTCAATAAAAATGCAGCTGCTTTGGCAGCTATCATAAGTGCAAAGCTTTAGGGGAGAAAAAGGGCTCCCAACCTGAGAAGGGTACCAGAGAGAGGGAAGGGCTGACGGAACTAGATAGTGATGCCTGGGGAAGGTGCCGGCACTGATGGTACCCTGAAAAAAGATACTGGGGGCACCTCTCTGGGGTCATCATGGCAGGGCAAGTCTTGAAATGGGCTTGATTCATAAAGGGCTGGCAGCTGAAGGTCCAGTACCCATTCCAAGACCACCAGGAGCAGATGGAGTAGATGGGGGCCCCACACAGACAGCAGGGGCTGTCAGGAGTCACTTCACCTCACCCTCTGAGTGACCCCATCTGTGAACTGGGCATACAGATACCTACCTTGCTTATCAATAGAAGGCTATGGGGACTCACATAGACGAGTGAGTCAGATGATTCCTCACAATCTCTCTCAGAGGAAAGAAAAACTTCTCGGACTGGGTTTAAGGCAAAAATCAAATGTCCCACAAGATGGAAGCCTGAGACTCCTGGTGGGGGCAGGAACCCAAGCATGTCAACATTCAACCATTTCCCAAGCAACAGCTTCCTACAGGCCAGGCAATTTTTCCTCCTCAAAGAAAACAAGCAGCTAATGCTCCAAAAGCTGCCTATGCCCTAAATGTTATCTTTAATCCTTACAGCAATCCCATGAGATAAATCTTGTTCTGATTTCACAGAAGTAAAAACGTGATTTTCCCAAGAGATTAAATGATTCACCCACAGGCAGAGAACTGGCGACGTGGGAACTCTAGGTACGAACCTAAGGCGATCCAGCTCCAATATTCTTGCCCATGGTTCGTATGCTACCCTCTCTTCCTAATCCTACTATACTCTGCTTCTGCATACCTGTTGAGAGACACTGCACTCCTGTGTGTGGACATTTTTCTGTTATCAACCTCATGAGGATGCTATGACTCTTACGGGTCTCTGGCTATGCAGCAGAAAAATGAAGGTAGTAACAGTTCACTTGCTGGGCTCAAAATGAATTGAGGATGTGCACAGAGTATCCATCACAACACATGAGGAGGTCCCCACTCTCCCTATTAGTTGTGCAGATGTGACACCAGTCTGGGGCTAACAGATTGGCAGAAATGAAAATATTCCTTTAAGTTCAAGTGTTGATAAAGATGGGAGGAAAAGATACTCTTTTATACCACTGGAAGCACCAATTGGTAGAGTTACCTAGGAGAGCACTTTGGTAAGATACAACAAATCTAAAATTTTACCTTTATACAGTTACCCAAGGGAAATGCCCTGTGCCCTAAAAAGCAGGTTAGCGGAGGGTCAATAAAGAATTTATTTTGGGGACTTCCCTGGTGATCCAGTGGTTGGATTTTTTTCTGCTGCAAAGGTAAGGGGGTGGGGAGTGCATATTAGATTCCTGGTTGGGGAACGGGAAGCTAAAATCCCACATGCTGTGTGGAAGAGGCTGAAACAAAAAATTATTTTGGTAATGGCAAAACTGTATAGCCAACCATAATGTCTGAAAGTGAAAATGTTAAGTCACTCAGCTTTGTCCAACTCTTTGTGATCGCATGGACTATAGCCTGCCAGGCTCCTCTATCCATGGGGATTCTCCAGACAAGAATGCCCTCCTTAGGGGATCTTCCCAATCCAGGGATTGAACCCAGGTCTCCCACATGGCAGGCAGATCCTTTACCATCTGAACTACCAGGGAAGCCCAAGAATACTGGGGTGGATAGCCTATCCCTTCTCCACGGGATCTTCTCAACCCAGGAATCGAACTGGGGTCTCTTGCATTGCAAGCAGATTCTTCTCCTGCTGAGCTACCAGGGAAACCCACTGGAATGGGTAGCCATTACCAAAATGTTGGTCCTGGTATATGTAGCCATTACTAAAATGTCTACTGATGGGCTAATGACCAAGTAATTATAGTATATCCCTTATGTGGAATATTCTCCAAGCAGTAGAGTTAATGGGAAAAAAAGTAAATTCTAGAATACAAGCAAATATCTTTAAAAAACTCAAGCATGACAATAGGTTTTACAACACATAGAGATGTATGAAAAGCCCTAGATGAAGCCTTTTATACTGATAAGCATGGTACCTACAAAGCAGTGGGGGATGGCCACAGGTCAGAGCAGACGTGGTATTATCTAATCTGCTCTAATTTTTCACAAGGCAAATTTATATTCACATCTGATTTATGTATTTACAAAGGTAAAATAATTGTAGTAATTATAATGTACGACGTGCTAGGTCTGAGTATTCATTTTCATTTGAAATAAAATAGATCAGTTAATAAATAAGCATATGTGTATCTGCTCTAATTAGTATACTTTCATATGCCATCTTTTTAAAAACTGCAACAGGAATAATCGTCTTCACTCTGCTGATAACGAAACTAAGGTTCTGTGTAACCAACTTGCCCTGTTCATAAGGAAAAAATTAAGGGCTGAAAACCGACAGTCTGCTTTCAAGTCTGGATCTCTTTCCATCTCGTCATTCATTAAACAAGTCTGAGCACAACTCAGAGCCCGGGCACCTTGCTAGGTGCCAGGGCTGCATCAGGGGGCAGGATGGACACGCTCCCTGACTTCACTGCCTCACAGTCCGGTAAGGGAACTAGAGAGACCCACACACCGTCAGGACTAGGGCATTATGCTTGGGCTTCACAGAGAAGAGCTTACCCTTTACTGATCTGAAACAAAACAGGGAGCACAACTAAACATCTAGATTTGGGTCTGGCACATCATCATAATGGACATGAACTTGGGCAAACTCTGGGAGATGGCAAGGGACAGGGAAGCCTGGAGTGCTGCAGTACATAGGGTTGCAAAGAGTAGGACATGACTGGGTGACTGAAAACCACCACCACCACCATAAAGCCTGCCAACTGGTGTGGCCTGCTGATTCAGATTCTGGTTCTCCCAATTGATTCTTCAATCAGTGATCAAAATTAAAACTGTGACTGACCATTAACTTTGTGCCAGGCATCATCTAACATGTAAATGCTTTGACATTTGATTTTCTTTTTTTTTTTTTTTTTTTAGCAAAAATGTTCCAAAAAAACATCTACTTCTGCTTTATTGACTATGCCAAATCCTTTGACTGTGTGGATAACAACAAACTGGAAAATTCTGAAAGAGATGGGAATACCAGACCACCTGAGCTGCCTCCTAAGAAATCTGTATGCAGGTCAAGAAGCAACAGTTAGAACAGGACATGAGATGACAGACTGGTTCCAAATCAGGAAAGGAGTATGCCAAGGATGTATATTGTCACTTTGCTTATTTAACTTATATGCAGAGTATATCAAGAGGAATACTAGGCTGGATGAAACACAGCTGGAATCAAGAGTGCCAGGAGAAATATCAATAACTTCAGATAGGCAGATGACACCACCCTTATGGCAGAAAGTGAAGAAGATCTAAAGACCCTCTTGATGAAAGTGAAAGAAGAAAGTGAAAAAGTTGGCTTAAAACTCAACATTCAGAAAATTAAGATCATGGCACCTGGTCCCATCACTTCCTGGCAAATAGATGGGGAAACAGTTGAAACAGTGACAGACTATTTATTTGGGCTCCAAAATCACTGAGGATGGTTACTACAGGCAAAATCAAAGGATGCTTGCTCCTTGGAAGAAAAGTGATGAGCAATATAGACAGCATATTAAAAAGCAGAGACATCACTTTGCCAACAAAAGTCCATCTAGTCAAAGCTATGGATTTTCCAGTAGTCATGTATAGATGTGAGAGTTGGACCATAAAGAAGGCTGAGCACTGAAGAATTGATGCTTTTGAACTGTGGTGTTGTAGAAGACTTGAGAGTGCCTTAGACAGCAAGGGGATCCAATCAGTCATTCCTAAAGGAAATCAACCCTGAATATTCATTGGAAGGAATGATGCTGAAGCTGAAGCTCCAATACTTTGGTCACCTGATGCAAAGAGCTGACTCATTTGAAAAGACCCTGACACTGGGGAAGATTGAAGGCAGGATGAGAAGAGCACGACAGAAGATGAGATGGTCGGATGGCATCACTGACTCAATGGACATGAGTTTGTGTAAACTCTGGGAGTTGGTGATAGAGAGGGAGTCCTAAAGTGCTACAGTCCATGGGGTCGTGAAGAGTCAGACACAAATGAGCGGCTGAACTGAACTGTACTAGTTCATTATTTTGAAACATAATATTTAATCCTCATGTGTTTGTGTTTTTTACAATGCTTTTGCCTTTAATTGATATCTAGTCTTACAGGGCTGTGATCAGAAAAGATTAATATGATTTCATTTTTCTTAAATTTACTGAGGCTTGATTTGTGATCCAAGATATGGTGTATCTTGAAGAACATTCCATGTGCACTTGAGGAAAAAGTGTTTTCATCTGAACTTGGATGGAATTTCCTGATGATATTATTTATGTCCATCTGGTCTAATGTGTCATTTTAGGCTTGTATACCTTATTAATTTTCTTTTTTGAAAATCTGTCCATTGGTATAAGTGTGTTGTTACAGTTCCCTACTACTATAGTGTTACCATCAATTTCCCATTTTGTGTCTGTTCATGTTTGTCTTACATACTGAGGTGCTCCTATATTGGATGCATAAATATTTACAATTGTTATGTCTTCTTCTTGGATTGATCCCATGATCATTATGTAGTGTCTTTCTTTATCTCTTGTAATAATCTTTATTTTAAGGTCTAGTTTGTCTGATATGAGAATTGCCACTTTTTCTTTCTTTTGACTGCCAGTTGCATGGAATATATTTTTCCATCCTTTCCCTTTTAGTTTGTATATATCTCTAGTTCTGAAGTAGATCTCTTGTAGATTATATATAGGTCTTGCTTTTGCTTTTGTATCCATTCAGCTAGTCTATGTTTTTTGCTTGAAGTAGTTAATCTATTTTTATTTAAAGTAATTATTGATATATATCTTCCTATTGGCATTTTTTAATTGTTTTGGGTTTGTTTTGTAGGTCTCTTTCTTTTCTTGTGTTTCCTGCCTACAGAAGTCCCTTTAACATTTGCTGTAAAGCTTGTTTGGTGGTGCTAAATCCTCTTAATTTTTGCTTGTCTGTTTAGTGTTGTATTTCTCCATCAATTTTCAATGAGATCCTTGCCAAGTAAAGTAATCTTGGTTGTAGGAAAACTTTGAGTTTAATAAGATTAATTTAACTGAAATATTGATGAATATAAAATTTATGTTTTATATGTTAAATATATATTTGTACTTAAAGTTACACTCTTTCTATTTGTTTTCTATTTTCTCATTTGTTCGTTGAAATTTTCTTTAGTTTTTCTGCCTTCTTTTGTTATTAATCAAGTACTGTGCATTATACCCTTTCTCCCCTTTATTAAAAGCTTCTGAAAATATTATCCAATATTTGTTTATATTTATTCTTTGACATAATTATGCAGCCTTAATTATTAATGTTGTTGTTATTTGCGTTACACTCTTTTGAAACCCCGTGGACTGTAGCCTGCCATGCTTTTCTGTTCATGGGATTTCCCAAGCAAGAATACTAGAGTAGGTTGCCATTTTCTTCTACGGGGATCTTCCTAACCCTGTCATTGAACCTGCATCTCTTCTTTGACAAGTGAATTCTTTACCAGTGAGTGACCTGGAAAGCCCAAGAAACAAGCACTATCTTTTCAGCTAGTGAACTAAGGATTCATTATAATCTGCCTTAAATTATTGCTCTAATACCTCTTACACAGTGAAAGAACTTGAAAGTGATGTAATATTACGTACTTATATTACTCTGTAATATACAGTCAATATTGTATATTACTAATATACAGTCAATATTTTTATTGACTAACTCTCTAAGGCATTTGAATCATTGTTTTAGTCAGTATCCATTTGGATTTATAATTATCTTTTTCTATTGTCGTCAATCCTTTCTCCCTTAAGAGGCTTCTAGTAGGAGATATTTTCTTTCTTTATTAAGAACTCCTAAAGAAAATGTTCATTTCTTTACTGAAGGTCAAAACATTATTTTAGGTTGTGTGAAAATATCTTTATTTTTCTCTTATATTTTTGAAGAATGACACAAATAGCATATATTCTAGATATTTTTACTATATTCAAAATATCTCCTAAACTTTTATTTTAAAAGTTACAAAATCTTTCAATGATACAATTAGACCAATATTCCCCCTTTCCCCTCTATTTTCCTATCCCTAACCTGCTAATAAAACCATGTACATTTCAACAACTCCTGAGACATTATTGTAGGTTTTAAGAATTTTTTAAGGATTCCAAGAATATCTTGAATCTTGGCAGAATTAGCTAATGTTGGCATCCTATCTGCCTTAAGCAGAACTTTTGTGTAAAATATAATTTAAAAATAGTTGGTAGGTATTGAAAGAAAAAGTCTTCAGGAGCAGAAATGAATGAGGACTCTACTATTAATGTCATACACAGATGAACTAATACCTCTGAGGCCCAGAAGAAGATTAGAGGTGAATATAGGGACTAATATTGAACCTAATTGTTAGGGATGTAGTTTGACCAATCAAATGAGAATATAAGATCCAGCTTTAGCTCAGTGATTGTCAAGCAGATAACACTAAGACCTCTGCATAAACCTAGTAGTGATCCATCATCCATAATAATTATTGAACCTTACTATGTCCCAGACGTTGGGGTATGTATTTCAAATATATTAATTCATTTGATTATTTTCCTAGTTATGCATATATTAGATAGGGTGGCCCTATTTCAAACATACCAAAGCGTGTAAAAAGGTTTCAACATAATAGGAGTTAATGTATATCAACAATTACAGTACTGGATTGGATGGGTGTATAGGTCAAAAAGATGGCCCTTCTCCTTAATCACTCAGGGACTCAAGTTGGTGGAAGCTCTACTATCTTCAAATTTGGTTTCCAAGATTACTTTGAAATTAATATCTATTCCAGTCAGTAGAATGAAGAAAAGAGATGGAATATACTCATAGAAGGTTTGGGTGGGCTAGGCTGGAAGTGTTTCACATCATTTATACCCATATCCATGGGCTACATGCAGATCTATGTCTAGAGCTAACAACAAAGGAGACTGGGAACTGTGTTCTAGTTTTGTACTCTGGAAGAAGAGGAAATAGGTTTGGTGAGCAGGCAGCTGTCTCTGCTATAAATCTATGAGGTATGGGTCATATTATTAGCATTATTTCACAAATAAGTGACCTGAGATCAGAGCAGTTAGCTGACTGAGACTATAAACTGTGTGTGCTAAGTTGCCTCAGTCATGTCTGACTCTTTGCAACTCTATGAACTGCGGTCCTCCAGGCTCCTTTGTCCATGGGATTCTCCTGGCAAGAATACTGTAGTGGGTTGCCATTTCCTCCTCCAAGGGCTCTTCCTGACCCAGGGATCAAGGCCACATCTCTTAAGTTCTCTGCATTGGCAGTTGGGTTCTTTACCNTTAAGGAATCTCCACACTGTTCTCCATAGTGGCTGTACTAGTTTGCATTCCCACCAACAGTGTAAGAGGGTTCCCTTTTCTCCACACCCTCTCCAGCATTTATTGCTTGTAGACTTTTGGGTCGTGGCCATTCTGACTGGTGTGAAATGGTACCTCATTGTGGTTTTGATTTGCATTTCTCTGATGATGAGTGATGTTGAGCATCCTTTCATGTGTTTGTTAGCCATCTGTATGTCTTCTTTGGAGAAATGTCTATTTAGTTCTTTGGCCCATTTTTTGATTGGGTCTTTTATTTTTCTGGAATTGAGCTGCAGGAGTTGCTTGTATATTTTTGAGATTAGTCGTTTGTCAGTTGCTTCATTTGCTATTATTTTCTCACATTCTGAAGGTTGTCTTTTCACTTTGCTTATAGTTTCCTTTGTTGCGTAGAAGCTTTTAAGTTTAATTAGGCCCCATTTGTTTATTTTTGCTTTTATTTCCAATATTCTGGGAGGTGGGTCATAGAGGATCCTGCAGTGGTAAATGTCAGAGAGAGTTTTGCCCATGTTCTCCTCTAGGAGTTTTATAGTTTCTGGTCTTACATTTAGATCTTTAATCCTTTTGAGTTTATTTTTGTGTATGGTGTTAGAAAGTGTTCTAGTTTCATTTTTTGCAAGTGGTTGACCAGTTTTCCAAGCACCACTTGTTAGATTGTCTTTAATCCATTGTATATTCTTGCCTCTTTTGTCAAAGATAAGGTGTTCATAAGTGTGTGGATTTATCTCTGGGCTTTCTATTTTGTTCCACTGATCTATATTTTTGTCTTTGTGCCTGTGGCTATCTTGATGTCTGTGGCTTTGTAGTAGGGCCTGAAGTCAGGCAGGTTGATTTCTCCAGTTCTATTCTTTCTCAAGATTGCTTTGGCTACTCGAAGTTTTTTGTATTTCCATACAAATTGTGAAATTATTTCTTCTAGCTCTGTGAAAAATACCATTGGAAGCTTGATAGGGATTGCATCTGTGGATGAGGTTGTACAGGTGGCTTTGTCGAGGTTTCATGGTTAGGGAAGCTTGTGTTAGTGTTCTGGTGGGTGGAGCTGGATTTCTTCTCTCTGGAGTACAATGAAGTGTCCAGTAATGAGTTATGAGATGTCAATGATTTTGGAGTAACTTTGGACAACCTGTATATTGGAGCTCAGGGCTGTGTTCTTGTGTTGCTGGAGAATTTGCATGGTATGTCTTACTCTGGAACTTGTTGGCTCTTGGGTGGTGCTTAGTTTCAGTGTAAGTATCGAGGCATTTGATGAGCTTCTGTCAACTAATGTTCCCTGGAGTCAGGAGTTCTCTGATGTTGTCAGGGTTTTGACTTAAGCCTCCTGCTTCTGGTTTTCAGTCTTATTTTTAAAGTAGTCTCAAGACTTCTCCTCCTATACAGCACCATTGATAAAACATCTAGGTTAATGATGAAAAGTTTCTCCACAGTGAGGGACACCCAGAGAGGTTCACAGAGTNTGAAATTATTTGTTCTAGTTCTGTGAAAAATACCGCTGGTAGCTTGATAGGGATTGCATTGAATCTATAGATTGCTTTGGGTAGTATACTCATTTTCACTATATTGATTCTTCCAATCCATGAACATGGTATATTTCTCCATCTATTAGTGTCCTCTTTGATTTCTTTCACCAGTGTTTTATAGTTTTCTATATATAGGTCTTTAGTTTCTTTAGGTAGATATGTCCCTAAGTATTTTATTCTTTTCATTGCAATGGTGAATGGAATTGTCTCCTTAATTTCTTTTTCTACTTTCTCATTATTAGTGTATAGGAATGCAAGGGATTTCTGTGTGTTGATTTTATATCCTGCAACTTTACTATATTCATTGATTAGCTCTAGTAATTTTCTGGTGGGGTCTTTAGGGTTTTCTATGCAGAGGATCATGTCATCTGCAAACAGTGACAGTTTTACTTCTTCTTTTCCAATTTGGATTCCTTTTATTTCTTTTCCTGCTCTGATTGCTGTGACTAAAACTTTCAGAACTATGTTGAATAGTAGTGGTAAAACTGGGCACCCTTGTCTTGTTCCTGACTTTGATTTTCATGTTATCTCTATGAAATGGCGGATATTACAATTTCCATTATACAAATGAGGATAGTGAGGCACAGAAATGAACACACACACACATGAAACAAATAAAAATTTGCTTGAGGTTTTATACTTAGCAAATTCTAGAGCCAAAGTTCAATGCAGGAACATTTCACGCTTGATGTCTAATGTGAGATCCCCAAGTTAAATGTTCCAAAGTGCCCAACAGAACATGCATATATCAAGGTTCCTTCTCCTAGTCTTCCATGAAATCTGAGCATATTCACTGAGTACTAGATTGCCTCTCCTTTTTCAAGAGTCAGGGGTGGCTGGAAAGAAGATGAAGGCATCGATTCTTTAGGACTAAATCTCATGTCGCCTGTTAGCAGAAATTAAGAGGCTCTGCAAGGAAGGCTGACTTTTTCTTCAGCAACTGCAAGTGTGTAAGAGCCTCTTGACCACAGTCCCCTAATCAGAGGATCATCTTGCTAATTGTCACTAATGGGATTAGCAGAATTAATTGGCTACTCAAAAATATTACACATCAAGCCACATAGGGACTAACCTGGACCATCACTGGGAACATTACTGCTCAGTTTAGAGAGTAGGAGGCACCTGGCCTCCACAGGGACATCCCAACACTCTCACTTATTTCTCTCATGCATCATGAGGAGTATGCTGTGTGTTAGAGGGATGGCTAACTCATCATGTAACTCATTTGGGCTATCTCACCAATAGCAATCTGTCACCTCCAGGGCTTATCTCCGGCAGCGTAGGACCTGTTCACCCCCACCTCCTCCCTCCACACATTAGACTCTTCCATACTTCCACTCCATGGAGTTATCTCTAATTCTCCTCCTCACGTAGTTCACAGTGATACATACAAACTTCTGTTTCACCAACACTATGGGACCAGTTTTCCATTGGCAATAGAATCTCAGGGTCAGATACTATGCTGTTTTCATTGCTGTATCCTCAGATCTTATTAATAATTACAGTGCGAGGCATTCTGTAAGGCTCAGAATTTGCTGACTGACTGCCTCTGCCTCTGTAGGCTGTGCACATACTTAGTTTGGTTCTGAATTCAAGGGCATGGATTTAGGGAATGTGCATTTTACACTGTCAGGGAATTATGTGAAAATACTACACACAAGACTGGTTATATTTTTTACCAGGTTGGGGAAAAAAAAAAGACATATGCCACAGAATACTCAAACTCAGCATTTTTCACACAAAACAGTTTCCTCCTAACTCTGATGTTCCTATTGTGTGTTTCTGATCCTGGTGAATTCAAAAACTAAGGAATCACCATCCCTTTCTTTATTTTCCCCTGCTCTAATCATGGGTTAATTTCAATATATCTATCTCTTCAACTAGTCTCTTATCAGAGTTGTCTTAGTCTAAGTCACAGCATTTCTTACCAGACTCAGGTATCGAGTAAATGTATCAAACATAAGAGATAAAGATCAAGACAAATATCATATAATATAGCTTATATGTGGAATCTAAGAAATGGACACAAATGAACTTATTTACAAAACAGAAATAGACTAACATAGAAAATAAACTTATGGTTATCAAAGGTAGGGAAGGATAAATTAGAAGTTCAGGATTAAAATATACACACTACTAATACAAAAGTGAGGACTTCCCTGGTGGCTCAGAGGGTAAAGCATCTGCCTATAATGTGGGAGACCCGGGTTCGATCCCTGGGTTGAGAAGATGCCCTGGAGAAAGAAACTGCAACCTACTCTAATACTCTTGCCTGGAAAACCCCATGGATGGAAGGCATCTGCCTATAATACGGGAGACCAAGGTTCAATCCCTGGGTCGGGAACATCCCCTGGAGAAAGAAATGGCTACCCACTCCAGTACTCTCGCCTGGAAAACCCCATGGACAGAGGAGCCTGGTAGGCTATAGTCCATGGGGGTCACAAAAAGTCAGACATGACTGAGCAACTTTCACACAACAGCATGAAAAAGACAAGCAGGACGAAGCAATTTGGAAGGAAATGGATAATTCAGGGGTGAAGATAAATTATAAAAGAAAACTATTATTAACATCCCCAGAGATAAAAAAGAACATATCATAAAACTATAGACAAAATGTTAGTGGAAAAGGAACAGTCCCAGAGCAAGACAAAGCCGTTGGAAATTAAAAATATGGTAATGTGTACCAAAATTCAATAGAAGGGTCAGAAGATGAAGCTGAGGAAATCTCTTGAAAAGCAGAGCCAAAGAAGCCAAAGGTCTAGAAAAGAGCAAAAATAGGAGCCAGCAATCCAGCAGTTCCAGCCAACAAATAGTAAAGTTCTAGCAAAGGGAAGTTGAGAAAATGAAGGGAAAGAAAAATCAGCAAAAAGAGTTCAAGGAAGTATCCTCGAAGTCAAACGCATGTGTGGCCAGAATGAAATAGCACATCTGTGTCCAACAGAAATGGATAAAAAGTGATCCACGTTAAGGTATGCACTTATGAAATGTTAGAACTATGAGACATTGATGACATCCAACAAAGCTGGGCTGGGGGATGGGAGAAGGTAATAATCAGGAATCAGAATGGCTTTAGTTTTCTCAAAAGCCATGTTGGCGGGGAGGCTGGGGGGTTGGATATCCTTGGTGGTCCAGTGGCTAAGACTGTACATCCAATGGAGGTGGCCTGGGTTCCATCCCTGGGCAGGGAACTAGATCCCAGATATCACAACTGAAGATGTTACATGCCTCACTAGAGATCCAAGAACCCATGTGCTGCAACTGTGACCCAGCACAGGCAAATTAAAAAAAAAAAAAAAAAAAGGTGATGTTGGGTGCTGGGATACAATAGGAACTATACCTTCCATTGGAAGGAAATTATTTCCAATCAAATCACTCATTTAGTTAAGGGTTGACAATGTAAGTACTCTACATGTTGACCTCCTGGACACACTTCCTCAGGAAGCTGCTGAAGGAAGTATCCCTCCAAGACAAGGCAACAGAACAAGAAAAAGGAAGCAGAGGTCCCAGGCGCCGTGACACAGGAGAGATGCACAGAGAAGCCCTGGGCTGACGGCGAAGGAAGACCCCGGGATGGCAGCTGCACGGCCGGCAGAGAGAACAGGCCAGAGGCTCTGGGATAGCTTCCTGTCAGAGGATGAAATTTTATAAAACATAAGAAGCACCTGAATATCTGGAGAAGAGCTTGAGATAGCTGGCAGAGAGTTTAGGCTACACCAGGAATAAAAACATAAAAATGAAGCAAACAAACCATAAACAAGGCAAATGTTAGCTTCAGGGAAAACATAATAGTTGTGAAGGAAAGGAAAATAATCATAATTTACTGCCTGGTTCAGTTTTGAATGGCATTTACATGGTCAAAATATTGTCAACAGTGAATGCTGATCTAACCAAAATTAGGATATAATTTGATTAGAAGGATAGGGAAGCTGGATGGGAAGGCCTGTGAGTGTGTTAGGAGGGGGAGCAGGAAGAGCTAAATCCTCTTCCTCAGTGAGAAGTTAATAGATAATGGTAGGGACTTCCCTGGTGCTCCAGCACCTAAGACTCCGTGCTCCCCATGCTGGGGGCCCAGGTTCAATCCCTGGCCAAGGAAATAGATTCCACATGCTGCAACTACGAGCTCATATGCCCCCAAAAAGACTTTATATGGTGCAATGACAACCTGATACAGCCACATAAATACTTTTAAAAATAGATAATGGTGAAATGGAAAAATTAAAAGTACTAATAAAAGTTGCAAATTTGGAAAACTCAGCAGTGGCCACAGGACTGGAAAAGGTCACTTTTCATTCCAATTCCAAAGAAAGGCAACGCCAAAGAATGCTCAAACTACTGCACAGTTGCACTCATCTCACA
>SJYX01002293.1:206489-223645 GCA_006410675.1 Oreotragus oreotragus
AAAAGACTCTGATGCTGGGAGGGATTGGGGACAGGAGGAGGAGGGGATGACCGAGGATGAGATGGCTGGATGGCATCACGGACTCGATGGACGTGAGTCTGAGTGAACTCCAGGAGATGGTGAACAGTGAGGCCTGGCATGCTGCAATTCATGGGGTCGCAAAGAGTTGGACACGACTGAGCAACTGAACTGAACTGAATAAAAGTTGCTAATTTAGAAATACAGGATTAACACAATCACAAGCAGGTCTGTATTTGGCAGAGCTTCCCTGGTGGCTCAGAGGTTAAAGCGTCTGCCTGCAATGTGGGAGATCTGGGCTCAATCCCTGGGTCGGGAAGATCCCCTAGAGAAGGAAATAGCAACCTACTCCAGTATTCTTGCCTGGAGAATCCCATGGACAGAGGAGCCTGGTAGGCTACAGTCCATGGGGTCACAAAGAGTCGGGCACAACTGAGCGATTTCACTTCACTTCACTTAAGCAGCCAAAAAGTGCTTGCTAGTGGGAGAGAAGGGATGGGCCTATCCCTGCCCCTAACACACACTGAAGAACAACTTGATTCTGGGCGTGGACACCTTGGATTAGAAAGTTTAAATATGAAGAAAGTGGCACACTATGATGCCAACATTCCCTGGGTTGATTCAAATGTAACGTAATTCCAATAAAAATGCCAAGAAGATGATTCTAAATTTTGTAAGAGAAATGAACACTGAAAAACTTTGAAAAGAACATTAAGGTGGGAGTGAAGAGGGGCAGGATGGGTAGCTTAGGTTTCCCAGATATTAAAGCCTATTTTAAGTTTTAGTAAATAAAGTTGTATGATTCTGCTACACTAGTGGACAAAAGGAATACATTAAAAAAAAAAGAGAGAAATAGATCAAAACACACCATGGATTTAGACTATGGTAAAGCTGGAACAGAAATCAATGGGAACAGAGATAAATTATTTAGTAAATAGTGCTTGGTGGCCGCTTGGGGAAGAAAAATGCAATTGGATCCATACTTTACATGAAGGTGAACTTCAGAAGGATCAAAACATCAAATGTTTAATGCAAAAGATGAAAGTATAAAAGTAAGAGAAGAGACTTCTATTTATTTGTAAATTTAGAGTGGGGAAGGTGCAAGTGTGACACAAAATTCAGATGCCATAAGAGGAACGATTAATGACAATGTATTACATAAAATAAAAAATAATCTGCATGGCTCAAGTCATGATAAAGCAAAGTCAAGGGTCTAAACTGGAATAAATTAGAGCTCACAGTAGTTTTCCTAACACAGAAACAAACACCACAAATCAATAAAATCAAGAACAACTACTCAACAGAAAAAAGGGCACAGGAGATAGTTCCTAGGGTGAAATAATATAAATGACTCAAACATTTGAAAAGATGCTCAAATTAATTTACAATTCCAGTCATAGAAGCTGATATTTGACTGAGTTACAATTTTCAAATATCACACTGAAGAAGTTAAAAAATGGATACAATATACTTTGTTGGTGAATGTAGAAAAAACAAGTGCTTTTACATTTTTCTGTAAAAACGGCAATGTTATACAATCTCTATGGAGAAGATAATTTGGTAAATCTACGAAAATTACATCCACAAACACCTTGGGACCAACAATTTTCCTTCTAAGAATTTTTCTAATATACTCACATATATATGAAACTATGTTTATAAAAACAAATGACTTGCAAACTGGTTATACATCCATTAGCATGAAAATACCGAATCCATTGTTACATCCACATCATGATAAACAGCCCTAAAAGTGCCTTTATGTGACGGAATAATTTCCAAGCTATAGTAATAAGTGAATAAAGCCAGATGCTAAATAGTAGGTCTACTAATACCTTTGTTTTTTAAAAAGGAGTTGGGAGACGATGTGTACACATTTGCGTGTGTGTTGTGTGTTAATCGCTCAGTCTTGTCCGACTCTCTGTGACCCCGTGGACTGTCGGCCGCACGGTTCTTCTGTCCATAGTCCTCTCCAGGCAGGAGTGCTGGAGAAGGTAGTCATTCCCTTCTCCAGGGCAGTCTTCCTGGCCGAGGAATCACACCCGGGTCACCTGCACTGGCAGGTGGGCTCTTTACACTGAGCCGCCAGGTACACTTGTGCTTACAGATGCATAGATGCTTCTCTACGGACCAACTCTGCTCTTGGCTTAACTGCAGGAAGGGGAACGGTGCAGCTGAGGGCACACACTACAGGGAAAGGTGCTTTTCCTCGTACACTCTTTTGTGCCTTTTGAATTTTGAGCTTCAGAGATGCATCACTTATGTAAAACTATAACATGCTGAGTTAACTTAAAACTTTTAAATATGACATTTTAGGCGTTGTATATTAAGCAAGAAATTCAGAAAAATGGAAAATACCTGGTTTAGACATGGAAACCAAGAAACATTAAAACTAATTTTGAATGATCCTATGTACCTACATTCACAGAAATTATTCCTTTTCTTAATTAATATGAATTAAGGTAGGCTGCAGTCCACGGGGTCGCTAAGAGTCAGACACGACTGAGCGACTTCACTTTCACTTTTCACTTTCATGCATTGGAGAAGGAAATGGCAACCCATTTCAGTGTTCTTGCCTGAAGAATCCCAGGGACAGGGGAGCCTGGTGGCTGCCGTCTATGAGTCAGACACGACTGAAGTGACTTAGCAGCAGCAGCAGCAAGCTCTATGTGAATGAAATACTATTAAATGAAAGAATTGAAAATATATGTTAAATCCTATACATATGTAGAAGATAGATTATTTTACACATAAGGAAACAGGTGATTTTTATTAAAAGAAGAGTCTCAGAATAAACTGAAAGAGAAAAATCATAAAATTATCCCAAGTGATAAAAAAAATTATAAAGCTCAACTTCTACTTTCAATTAAAAACTCTAAGCAAACCAAGAATGAAATATAACATCCTTACCTAAGTCCTACAGTTAATAGTAAACATTTCTGAGAAGCTTTAGAAACATTCTTTTAATATTGGCAACAAAACAAAGATACCATCACTGGTTCTGTTTATCACAACAAAAGGAAAGCAACGGACCAAGGTGTAAATACTACAAGGGAACAGATACAATTTTCATTATTTTCAGAGAATACAATCATATATACAGAAAGTGTAACATAATCAACAAATAGTACAATAAATAAAAGTTTTACTAGGTAGCCAGATACAATACCAACTCAGAAAAATCAATAGCATTTTTCAACACCATCAATAACTAACTAAAACACATAATAAGAAATATATCATGTACTACGGCAACAAAAACTATAAAGTACACCTAAGAATTAATCAAGAACTCATAAGACCCTCAATGAAGATGGTTTTAAAAAATCTAATGAAGGACATGGAGAAGTTGAATAAATCCAGGCATTGCATGTTCCTTGAAAGAATAAAATAATATAACCAATATACCAGCTTTTTTATTAATCTATAAACTCAATGCAATCTCATAAAAATTCAAATTAGGTTCTTTTTTGAAGTAGATAAACAGTTTAAAATTTACAAGAAAGAATAAAAGTCCATGACTAGCTACGGGGAGGCATGGAAACATGTCCTGTCCAACGCTGAGAAAGACTGAAACGGCACAGTTATAGTAGAACTGAGCAGCGAGCTCTGAGACAGGCCACTGAAAACATGTGTATGTATTAAATGATAAAAGTTAGATTGCACATCAACGAATAAGCAAATGGACAGATAAGTAAATGTGTTAGAAATATTGTCACTCTATGGAGAAAAATAAAATATAATACACAAAGGTGGATTCCAAATGAATCTAATACTAAAGCATGCAAAATAAAACAACTAAAAATAGGAAAAAATATAGGAGAACACCTTTACAATGTAAAGGTGGAGTACTTTGGAAAACCTTAAAGGTGCATTTCACAAAACACTGAGGAATTTTATTATATAAAAACCATGGATTTATGTTCATTAAAAAGAGAACATAGATTAGGAAAGCTACCTGCCATGTCTAAAATCAACAGCTGAGCAATATACAGAATATAAATTTTGCTTGTGAAAATTCAATAAAGACAAGAGTCCTTCCTCCAAAAACCAAGCAAAAGTTCTACAAATAGACCATTAATAAAGAAGTAGAAACCTAAAATGCTGATAAACACTGGATTGAAGTTTAAATTTACTGCTAGTCAGAGAAATGAACACCAAAACAATATACTGGCATCTACACTTAGAGGCCGACAAAAACATAAGAACACTGATACTGCCAAGTAAGGGCAGAGCTGAGAGGATCTAGGAACACGCAACCACAACCCTGGGAGTGTAGCTATTCCAACTAATAGCCATGATACAGAAATTCAGGCCCTGACTTACAGTCCAAAGAACTTCTAACAACCCTGTGAGTAAAAGTGTATCAGGATGTTCACACGTGGGGGTGAATTAGAGACAATCTAGGCACCCATTCTGGGGGAACAGATAAGAAAAGTGTAGAATATAATGCAAGGGCTAGAAGGAATGGGTGAAAGACTAACTCCGATTAGATTTTAAAAATATAATGCTGATCGGAAAAAAGGATGCAACAGAAAAAGCTATCAATGATTAGTTTGTGTAAATGTAAAATACTCACCGTTTTTAAAAATCCATTTTCCCCAGCACACAAACAAAGGAAAGTAGATTAAACACACTAAAAAGCCACTGGGGACTGGGGAGGGGGAAATGTGACAGGGGGCTGATCAAATAAATGAAAGAAGAAGGGTTAGGGGGTACTTCCCCGGTGGTCCAGCAGCTAAGATTTTGTGTTCCCAATGAAGGGGGCCTGGCTTTGATCCCTGATCAGGGAACTAGATCCCACATGCCACAACTAAGACTTTGCATGCCTGCAACTGAAGATCCAGCACAGCTAAATAAATACTTTTTTTAAAAGGAGGAGTCCTTTTCAGACCAGTGTGATTAGACAGCATAAATGAGGGATATCATTAACTTTAGCTGCACAAGAGGCCAAAAGGAAAGTCAGTTTCATCTTATCTCCACAAAATAAATATTGAGCAAGTATTATAAAATCACCCACGTGACGAGGCATCTGCTTATTCATCTCATTGACGGAGAACCCTGTGTAAAGGCATTTCCTTTGGTAGCGGTCCACCATCACAGCTGCAGAATGGGAGGGAAAGGCTGTCTTTCATGTTATGGATAATTTCCAGCAGCTGGCTATGTCCCATTGCCTTCTCTCCCATTGGTCAGACACACCCAAGGTATTTCAGCACCACCAGGGAAAGCTGTTGTCGGGACATTCTCAAGCGTACAACTCCATCCTGATTCATTTCTATCTCAAGGACCTACCTCATTAAATCATTGCATGAACAGTTTTGAACTTAGCCAGACAAAGACCAGTCTGCTTCAAATGAAAAATGGGCATAAACCTGTAAACTGTTTGAGATTTGGGGTGGGGGGAAATCTGGGATGTGGTCTGGTCTAAAATTGAAAAAAAAAAAAATTATAGCTTAAATAAAAAATACAAAAAATTTATAGATGAAAGATAATCACACACATAAAACATTTGGAAGGATTTCTACACATCGATGACCCTCAGTAAATCTCCCTCTATAAGGTGTGTGTTATATATATTTAGGCATATTAGACTTTTTAAGGCATTGATCCTGGTGTGTTGATTAAAACATCTGCCTTGTTACTCTATCATCATATCCTGCGCAGAGTGGGGCTACTCCCACTTCATACGCTTCCCAGCGGGCTCATTCTTTTAGAAATAGTCATCAGGCACACACACAAAAAGCAATTTAAATGGTTCATCTTTCCTCTTTTCATCCATAGACAAATTTCAATAATTATCTTAGTCAACCCATTAATTAGTCTAAATTTGCCCAAGCATAATTGATGCTGCCTACACAATTTTCTATAAAAATCTGAAATGGATGGCTAAACAGAGATTTTTTGTTGTCTCTGTTTGTTTGACTAAGTGCATTTTCCCCTTATGCAAAACGTGTTAGTCAATGCTTATCTAGTGTAATAAGCTAGCTTTTGGTGTCCCTGTCTGCATCTGTGATAGGAAGAAGTTGTAATCTCAGAGTTCAAATTATACATTGTCAATTTATGACCTGTTAACTCATGGTCTGCTCCTTGAACTCTCTTAAAAAAAAAAAAAAAACTTTCATCACCTTCCTTGTTGAAGGAAGGATATGGTTGCCTGTGTTTGTCTCCTGGAAACCTTCTCCTGTCTTGGCTTTCCTAAATGAACACTGGTCTGATTTCTACCTTCAAGCACCCATATCTTTGAGTACGTTTTGTTTTTCTGGGCCTTTACTTGTTGGGTTTTCCAACGTTCCATTCTTAGGCCTCTTATTTCAAAAAAAAAAAAAAAACCTTTCATCACCTTCCTTGTTGAAGGAAGGATATGGTTGCCTGTGTTTGTCTCCTGGAAACCTTCTCCTGTCTTGGCTTTCCTAAATGAACACTGGTCTGATTTCTACCTTCAAGCACCCATATCTTTGAGTACGTTTTGTTTTTCTGGGCCTTTACTTGTTGGGTTTTCCAACGTTCCATTCTTAGGCCTCTTATTTCATAGCACAGGTAACCTGACAGACCTCAAACCTTCATCAGCAGATGGAGGAGGATGGTCCTTATATGCCAACACCAATCTGTAGCTCCAGCCCTGCTGTACATAATTCTTTTCTAACATCTGGACCATTCTCGTCAATAGATTCTGATTCTCATGTAAATGATTAAGTGAGTATGGGGCAACCTGCAACAGCATAAAAACTGGAAGGTTTTTTGCTCGGTTCCTAATGAAGATGAGACTGTAACAAAAGACTAAAAGAAAAGCATAACTTTCAAACCCACTTCGTGAGGAATTTCAGATACCTTAGGAATTACATGTGAAGGAATAATGTTTCTGTGATCCTAATAGGGAGGGATGCTGGCTGTAGATACAGAAAAAGCAGAGAGAGTTGAATGTAATATTCAGAAGCAAACACAAATCAAAATGGTGCTGGATTATTCAATGGTACAAACTGGCATCATTAAGCATATGAAAAATAATCTACCTCGCCTCAAATAAATGACAGGCAGAATAAAACTCTCAGTGTAGTACAAAAGCAAACTAAAAAATGATACAATTTAGTAAATATGAAATTTGTTTTTCCACTGGAAGCTTGCAAAGACAAAACATTAAAAATGGATCAACTTAATCACATAAAAGATAATATTTCTCATTACCAAAGACTTAATACATGCAAAAGTAACCTCAAACCTTCATCAGCAGATGGAGGAGGATGGTCCTTATATGCCAACACCAATCTGTAGCTCCAGCCCTGCTGTACATAATTCTTTTCTAACATCTGGACCATTCTCGTCAATAGATTCTGATTCTCATGTAAATGATTAAGTGAGTATGGGGCAACCTGCAACAGCATAAAAACTGGAAGGTTTTTTGCTCGGTTCCTAATGAAGATGAGACTGTAACAAAAGACTAAAAGAAAAGCATAACTTTCAAACCCACTTCGTGAGGAATTTCAGATACCTTAGGAATTACATGTGAAGGAATAATGTTTCTGTGATCCTAATAGGGAGGGATGCTGGCTGTAGATACAGAAAAAGCAGAGAGAGTTGAATGTAATATTCAGAAGCAAACACAAATCAAAATGGTGCTGGATTATTCAATGGTACAAACTGGCATCATTAAGCATATGAAAAATAATCTACCTCGCCTCAAATAAATGACAGGCAGAATAAAACTCTCAGTGTAGTACAAAAGCAAACTAAAAAATGATACAATTTAGTAAATATGAAATTTGTTTTTCCACTGGAAGCTTGCAAAGACAAAACATTAAAAATGGATCAACTTAATCACATAAAAGATAATATTTCTCATTACCAAAGACTTAATACATGCAAAAGTCAAATCTTAGTGAGAAAATATTCCCGATACATAGAACCAACGAAGATTGATGATGCTAATATATATTCTTACAAATCAATAAAAAGAAAAAAAGAATCCCTACAAAGAAAAATATATGAGGAAGGTAAATTTGTAGCTTACAAAAGAAGAAACACAAGTAGCCAGGAAACATGAAAAACTATTCCACTTCAAATATCAAGGAACTGAAAATTAAAACAATATGATTTTTGATATAAGATACTGTCATGGATTAAGGAGGGAATGGCAAGTCACTCCAGTATTCTTGCCTGGAGAATCCCACAGACAGAGGAGCCTCGGAGGCTTTGGTTCATAGCATCACAAAGAGTCAGACACAACTGAAGTGACTCAGCACGCATGCAGAGTCATGGATTAACATGAAAAATAACTCCAGGTATTGGTGAGGGGGCAGGGTAATAAAGAACTCCCTTCACAAGTGGTACAGTCAATTTTAGAGGTCAGATTGGTTCTCTATATTCTATATTTACAGTTAAAACCTCAGGAACAGGAATAATTTTTCACTCAGCAACTCTACTGCTAGCAATTTTTATGAAAAATATGTATTGACGCAGGTGTAACAATGCTCTCTGAAATGGTATAATAATGGAAAATTGAAATGACATAACAATTCAGAGAAGCTAGCTCAAATCAAATGTCTTTCCAACGAGTTCCGTAAACTTATTTCCACTTCCTCACCATGTCCGAAGAACTGATGCTTTTGAACTGTGGTGTTGGAGAAGGCTCTTGAGAGTCCCTTGTACTATAAGGATATCAAACCAGTCAATTCTAAAGGAAATCAGTCTTGAATATTCACTGAAAGGACTGATACTGAAACTGAAACTGCAATACTTTGGCCACCTGATGCAAAGAGCTGACTCACTGGAAAAGACCCTGATGCAAGGAAAGATTGAAGGCAGGAGGAAGAGGAGGTGACAGAGGATGAGATGGTTGGATGGCATCACCGACTCGATGGACATGAGTCTGAGAAGGCTCCAGGAGTTGGTGACGGACAGGGAAGCCTGGTGTGCTGTAGTCCATGGGGTCACAAAGAGTCAGACACAACTGAGCAACTAAACTGAACTGAACACCATGCCCCATTTTGTCCCAAACCCATACCAACCTTCATTCAGTCCTTAAGTCTTAGTGAACTCAAAAAGTTGCCAGTGGCCTCTGTCACTAAATCTGAGGAACCCTCTTTGGTCTTTAGCTCACCTGATACTTCAGCAGCATTCTACACATGAGGCGCTTTCTCTCCTGAAATCTTCTACTTCCCAAACCAGTTATGGCCAGCACTCTTTTCCTGCTACTTTACCTGTATTTTCTCATTAAACACTGGCATTCTTCAGGCCTTTTCCTATTCATTCTCAGTACAGGTGTTTCTCAAAGTAAGGCTTCTGGTCTGGCATTATCAGTATCATCAGGAAACTTGTCAGAAACACAAAGTCTTGGGCCCCACTTTAGACCTACTACCCGCTCTAGACCTACTAAATCTGTAGGTTTACAGACCTAGCAATCTGTATGTTAGTGACTCCTCTCAGAGACTATGATGCACGTGAATGTTTGAGGCCCGCTATACTGCATTGCTCTTTGCTAGCGAGAAAAGCCAGCACAGCAAGTGATCTCATGCAAGGGCATGGGAGACAGGATATACCTGATTCACTACTTTCCCCTGCAAGTACTGTGACCTTCAACTGATGACGTAATCTCTCTGTGCCTCAGTGTCTTCAACCATAAAACGGCCCAATAACTGTGCCCACCTCTTAAGCTTGTTGTCCGGATAAAATGAGCTAATTCGTGTCAAGGCCCCGGGCTAGTCCTGGCACAGAGAAAGAGCCCAGTAAATGGAAGCATACGTGCTCATAAGCTGATGTCTTTAGGCCAGACCTCTTCTCTAAGCTCCTCACCTACAGTCTCTCAGTCTGCCTACCAGACCTACTTGAATGTTTCTCAGGCACAAGTCCCCAGATGAACTCCCAGTTTCTGCACAAGTTGTTCACCTCTGGGGCTTCAGCCTCAGCCCTGGCCGCCTCTGTTTCTCAAGGCAGAAACTCCAGAGCCAGCTATGATCTCGTCCTGTTTTACTCATCACAGCCAGCCGAATGCCAAGTCCAAAATCTCTGGAAGCCACCCAACACGTCTTCATCTGTTCTTCTAACATTCCAGTTAGAATTCACTACCAATTCTGCATATGGCTCCTCGCTGGCTTTACTTCTACTCTGTTCATGTTCACTGATGCATTCTCCTCACAGGAGTCAAAGGGATTTTTCAAATACAACAATTACAGTATGCTACCTCTCTGCTTAAAAGACTCTAGACGCTACCATCATATTTGAAGAAAATCTAAATTCATCCCAGTGGCCGAGAGCCCTTCCAGGACCAGGCATCTGTCACGGTCTCCATCCTTCCTTCATGCCCTCTCCCCCTCACTGATGAGGAACTGGTTTTCCTTCAAGTCCTTGGATGCACAGAGGTTACCCCCTAGTAGGGTCTTCGGGGCTTCCCTGGTGGTTCAGTGGTAAAGAATCTGCCTGCAATGCAGGAGACCTGGGTTGGGAAGATTCCTCTGGAGGAGGGCATGGCGGTCCACTCCGGTACTTTCGCCTGGAAAGTTCCATGGACAGGGGAGCCTGCCAGGGTACAGTCCATGGGGTCGCACAGGGTCGGACGCGACTGAGCAACTAAGCAGCAGCAGGGTCTTTTCAGCTGCCCAGGAAGCACACCTGGAACTCCTTGATCTGGTTAGTGACTGTTCTTCTGGCTCCAGGGGAAATGCCAATCACCTCCTGTGATGGTTAATTCTGTGTGGCCATTTGACTGGATCACCTCGATATTTGATCAAGCATGACGCAGGGTGTCTGTGAGGATGTTTTTGGATGAGCTTGATATTCAAACTGATAGACTTACAGCAGATTGCATTTCCTAATGTGGGTGGGCTTCAGCCAGTCAGTTGAAGGTCTGAATAGAACAAAAAGGTGGACCTCGCCTTGAGTAAAAGTAAGTTCCTCCTGAGTGACTGCTTTTGAGATGGGACATCATTTTTATCCTGTCTTTGGACTGGAACTGAAACATCAGCTCTCCCTAGGTTTTGAGCCTGGGAGCCTTCAGACTGAAACTGTAAGCCATCAGCATTCCTGGGTCTTGAGCTTGTCAGTCTCCATAATCATGTACGTTAATTCCTTATAAATAAATACCTACATTTCCCATTAGCTCTATTTTCCTGGAGAACTCTAACACACTTCTTTCAGTAGTTTTCCATGATGCCCCAAGACGATTTTTGTTGGCCCTTTATACACATAGATATATATACACACAGGCTGAATGCCTTCTTTGCAACACCTAGCTCTGCTGAAGCTCTCTGTCCAGACCACAGAAAATATGCTGATTTTGTTCACAGTTCTATGACCAGTACTAATGCTGTGCTTGGCAGGTAGTAGACTTACATTTGTGAAATAAAGACCTATGTAGAACAATCTATCCCATTTTAAAAAAGATACATTGTAACAGAATATTTGCTATCATGATAAATTGTGAAATATATATATATAGCTACAGAAATGTATAAACATTATAAAACTTTGTTTATATAATACAGAAAAAATACTGCATATAAAGACAAGATTGCTTAGCTCTGGCTGGTTTTTCTGCCTCTCTGCTTCTAAGTTCTCTGACTTGAATATGCACTAACTTCTGTAATTAGCATATTTAATAACACATATTACTATGAAATTCTTCTGCATATCTAAAATACAATAAAAATAAAAAGCTGGATGATATCAGCAACATATGAAACAACATGCTTCTATTTTATATGTAAAGATCTCTATAAATCAATAAGTAAAAGACAGGGATGTTTTTACAAACGGGCAAAGAACATAAATAGATCTCTGTATATAGACTGTCTACATTCAGAAATGACATTAAGATTACTGATGGCTTATGTGCAGCACCAGAACAACCATAAGCAAAGGATCCATTTTCTTCTTGTTATTGGCCAGATGAACAAAGAAATCTTAAAATCCAGCAGTGGCAATATGAAACAACATGCTTCTATTTTATATGTAAAGATCTCTATAAATCAATAAGTAAAAGACAGGGATGTTTTTACAAACGGGCAAAGAACATAAATAGATCTCTGTATATAGACTGTCTACATTCAGAAATGACATTAAGATTACTGATGGCTTATGTGCAGCACCAGAACAAGCATAAGCAAAGGATCCATTTTCTTCTTGTTATTGGCCAGATGAACAAAGAAATCTTAAAATCCAGCAGTGGCTTAATTCAATATAATTTGACTTAGTAATTCAATTTCTTGGCCTTTATTCCAACTAATAAATTAATGATAGAAGATGAAGATGCCTCTCATCAAACATTTACCAGTAGTGAAAAGTTACAGATATCTTAAAAAAAAAAAAAACAAAAACCCTCTATCTGGGATTTAGGTCCATTATAGGCTCTCCATAAAACAGAATGTTATTCCTTCACTAAATATGATGCTTCAGAGCAATAGTCACCATCTGGAGAACAATTTGATCTATTTTAACTACAAAAAATAGTATTCTGAGAACTTCACACACCATGATCTCAATTCTGGAGGAAAATATATACATGGGAGAAAAAATGAAGCAAATAGAATGAATCAGTAGCAGGATTCATCCTGTGTGGTGAACTGCTAATTCATTTTGCTTCTTTAAACCTTTCTCAGTCATTCTGTAGAAAATATCTTTCTTTGCTCAACCAAGAGGAAACTATACTTTGGTGAAAGAACAACAACAGCAAAAAAAGATAGGTCAGAAATGGTGAAAGTGGGGGGAGTCAACTGTATTAGGAGCCTGTGTCTAAAGCAAGAACAAGGGGTGACAATACAACAGCTATGAGGGGAGGCTGCTTACACAGATGAAGGGAGAAGTCCATGAGGTATTTCAGCAGGAATCAAGAGAATGTAACAAACAATAGGGGGTGTCTATAGACCCCATGGACTATAACCTACTAGGCTTCTCTGTCCACGGGATTCTCCAGGCAAGAATACTGGAGTGGATTGTCATTTCCTTCTCCAGGGGATCTCCCCAACCCAGGGATCGAACCCGGGTCTCCCACATTGGAGGCAGACGCTTTAACCTCTGAGCCACCAGGGAAGTGTCATACACACCAAAGCAGGGGCTATATATTAATTGTTTCTGTTTTCTCTATGCCAAGCACTCAGCTTAGAAACTGACTGTGAGAGGAATAAATGAGGCAGATGGGAGAACTCCTGACTTGAAAACAATTTAAAATTGACTATTTAAACATAACCATGCACAAACCAATGATAAATATATTAAAAAAAGAAAAGTCAATCTAGTCGACTCATAGACACTCCTTTGCATAAAACCACAGACCTTTTAAATTCAATCCAGCTCTTTAAAACAAAACCAAAAACTGTAGTCTCAAGGGCTGACACAGTCTGAAACACTGAATACTACTTATCTTTTTTTTTTTAATAACACATTAGATTTATGCAATGTGTTCTACTTGGGCATTCATTAGTAAGTCCAGTTTGACATGGTTTCTTTCTGTGGCATAGTTTAATTATTGCACTTTTGCTTTGACATTTACACTTGCTCCCGTCCCTAGAGATTAATGACTGCTTGCCCTTACATCCCACCTCCATTTTGAAGCCAATCGATAGCAATGGAAAACACACAGAAGTAAGGTAACAGGTAGAAAAGCAAGCTGTTCATGTGTGGATTTTTACACCTCCACTCGTGTCAGTCTCCACATGTACTGAAGCCCATATTTCAACCATTAATTCTGCCTAAACATAAACCTTAACTGGGGCAGGACTTAAATAATGGATGGGCCACAAAGTTCGTCCTGGTTTTTCAGCAAGATGTTATGAAAAAATCCAAAAGAACTTTCTGGCCAACTGAAGAGAAAGCAAACTAATGACTTCCTAAGAAATACGGGTTGAAAGGCAAACTTTGTTAGGCTGGCACGATCCCCTCTGCTTTTCTCCAGAAGAACCCATCCCAGTCACCTTCCAAATACCTGCATATTCTTAGCCAGGAGTTGGGGTCTCTATAGAGTCCCCTACCATGGTGGCTAGTATCAGGAAAGGACTCATCTCTAAATAATGTACCCCATCTGCACCCCAAATCAGGTACTGTGAAAGCTTTACACTTGAAGTGCCAGTGTGGCAGTTTGAATAGGACCCCTGTAGGACACAGGCACGCGTATATTTCGCTTCTAACACTGTGCGGGGCTGGTCTGAGGAAACAGAAGCCTGGGAAGCAGCAGACTGAGCTGCCCAGGAGGCCCGGCAGCTTGCCGGGCACTGTGGAAAGGGGCTCCGGGATATCGTGTCTGTCTCTCTCATTTTCCCTTTCTCCTCACTCTCCCCTTCCCTCCTTTTCTCTTTAGCCACAGTTTCCCTCAACTTTCCTTTCTCTCTCGCATTCACTCTTTCTCTCACACACTCTCACTCTGTCTACCCCACACAAAGCTCTGTTCTCTCTCCCACTTTTAGTTTCTCCTCACACACTCTTACTTCCTGTATCTCCCTCTGCAACTTGCTTCTCTCAGCCTGGTTAACTTTCTTTCTCTCACACTTTCCTTTTCTCCCCATCAGTTTTTCATTCTTTCTCCCATATATACCATTTCTCTCTCACACACACATACATCCTTTTCTTTCTTTCACTTTCACTTTCTCTCCATTCAATTTTCCTTTCTCTTCCTCCTCCACACACTTATTTCCCTCTCACTCACTCATATTTTCAACCTCAGTTTTACTCTCTCCTCCCCTCCCACTTTTAATCTCTTTCCTCATGTGTTCACTCTCTCTCACACACGCTCTTTTCCTTTCTCTTTCCCCTCCACACACTTTCCTTCTTTCTGTCACACACGTTTACTCTCTCCCACAGTTTTACTTTTACTCTTTTACACACTAAAAATTTCTCTCCTCCATAAGCTCACTGTTTTCCCTCTCTAACCCACAAAATTTTAAGCAGAGTGACATGGCCAGATTAGAGTGTTACAGGGTCAGCCGGCAGCCAGGACTTGGTTGAGACCTCAGACAGGAAGGCAGCTGCAATATTCCCGGGGGTGGGAACTGGACTCTTTCCACTAAAGCAGCAGCGGTGAGCTGGAGCGGGAAGCCAGGAATACAGAGACAGTTCAGGCGGAATCGATGGGCTTGAGGGACTATTTGGATGGAAGGTGAGTGGAATGCAGAATCTAGGGTGATGTCAAGGTTTCTGGCTGGGCCAGCAGAGTAGAAAGTAACATAAAGAGCCACGGAAAATGGAGGAAGAGGCAGCCCAGGGTGCTCCTTGATCTTGGAGCCACTTTACCTAAGATAAGAAAAAACATGGCATTTTCAGACAGAGAAAGCTCTTGCATGAAGAGAAAAGGATTCATAATTACATAAGGCAGTCCTTGAGTTTTATTTGTTCAACTTTGAACAATATTCCCTCTTGACTACTGTTCAGAAGCACAGTGAAAACACCCTTTTCTCTGCCGAATTTATGCTCTGTGCATTAACAGATTTTTAAAAAAGCTATCATCACGTGATGGCAAATTTTGTCATCCACAAATTAAATGCTGGCTTTATCACTCCTTTGTACAATATTATTGATGTAATTTTCTGCCTAAAAGGCTTGCAAACTCCATGCGGGCAGGGATGCTGATCTCACTGCTCACCTGCTGGGTACCATCTGCCTATCAGTGGGTAAGACACATTGAACAGTTGCTCAGAAAATAGATCTGGGGAAAAAAATGAATATTTGAAATTGCTTTTCATGTTGTCACTCATTATAATTATTATATGAAGATGGAAGACTGAAGTGAAATTATGGAAGCACTCACATTTGTGACAAGAACTGTGATTCCATAAATCCAAGGCAATGATGGGATTCATCCAGAATGGTTGAAAGTGGTAAATGTGCAGCCTCCACTGGATGTTCATTGGGCTTAAACTGGTTGAATGTGTACTCAGCTGTCAATGACATGAACATAAAGCCATGTTCAACGCTGAGAATAATACCTCCATTTTTTTTTTTTTCAGTGTAAGAGAGCAATGAAGATTTTATGCTAAAAGGTGAAGGTAGTTGGTGGATTGTTATTATTTTTAGATTTCTTGTAATAGGCTCCCTCACTCCCTAACAACAACAAAAAAGCAATGTCAGCTCGTTCTAACAGTGGGCATTCAATTTTCAAGTCACAGTCTTAGAAAAGTATTGTGTTCTGGAGTTGGGGCTGCCTGTCCCAATCACGTCCCCTGACATTTCATCTGCAGAGGGAGGGAAGTATGTCAGCAGATGAGATTGAGGGTGCTGAGTGACACACACACTCTGAAGTGTGACTTTCAGAAGAACCCAGGATACTAATACTAGAGCAAGTGGGGATATATGTAAACCAAATGGGTGCAGGACACACTGGACCTGGAAGGGAGGATTTAATGCTCAGGGATGAACTTGAGACACATCATCCAGCATTATTATACGTAACGGATTAATTCAAAGTATTTATGTTACTGTCCTAGGCTCTGAGGATAACATCCACAGAAACACAGATTAAAAACCCCTGCCCTCTCAGAGCTGACACTCTAGAGCAGTCAGATACAGACAGAGAATTTAAAAAGTTTAAATAAACATGAAAAGATGCTCAATATCTCTAGAGAACTTCAAGTTAAATCTAAAATGAAGCACCACTTCACAGTGATCTGAATGGCCATCATTAAAAAGTCTACAGATACCAAATGCTAGAGAAGGTGTGGAGAAAAGGAAACCCTCCTACACTGTTGGCAGGACTGTAAACTGGTACAGCCACTATGGAGAACAGTACGGAATTTCCTTTAACAACTAAAAAGAGAGCTGCCAAGTGACCCAGTAATCATACTTTGGGCAATATCCAGACAAATATCTAATTCAAAGAAATGCATGCCCCCCCATGTTTATACGATAGCAGCACATTCATAGTAGCCAAGACATGGAGACAACCTAAATGTCCATCAACAGATGAAGGGATGAAGAAGATCTGGTACCTATGCACAATGGGACACGACTCAGCCATGAAAAAGAAATGATGTCATCTGCACAATGGGACACGACTCAGCCATGAGAAAGCAATGATGTCATCTGCACAATGGGACACGACTCAGCCATGAGAAAGCAATGACGTCATCTGCACAATGGGACACGACTCAGCCATGAGAAAGCAATGACGTCATCTGCACAATGGGACACGACTCAGCCATGAGAAAGCAATGACGTCATCTGCA